>QVTF01000345.1:0-39178 GCA_003573665.1 Oxygymnocypris stewartii | reverse complement strand
TGTGCTTTATAAGTACTAATGCACAGTCAAATACACAGGAAATGTTGCTGTTATTCTGAATACCTGATATTCAGACCAGTACGATTGTGGGTGTGAAAATTTTATATACAAACGTTCAATAAACAAGAAGTTAATAGAGAGGGGGAACTATGACGTCAGAACGCGCAAGAGTAATTCACCACGGGTTCCTTCGAGATTTTCCTATGGGGTTTTATAATGGGGTTTTTCAATTTATTAGTAAAATAAAGCCTGTGGTAAACATAACTTGACCATACTTTTAAGTTTTGTTCTACAATGTAAACTGCACACACTCACAGCCCAAACGTTCCTATCTAGTTAAACACATTAAACACATATGTTTTCAAAAATGAACATAACTGCTTCAAATGTTTTGTTTTGGGTATGGATGTGTGTAATTTACGTTGTAGAACAAAACGTAAAAGTATCGTCAAGTTATGTTTACCACAGGCTTTATTTTACTCAAAAAGAAAAAAGAAACATTATAAAACCCCATAGGAAATTCTCGAAGGAACAAGCTGCAAATTACTCTTCCGTGTTCTGACATCATAGTTTCCCCACTCTATAATGAATAACTTATCTATCTATCCATCCATCCATCCATCCATCCATCCATATAATGAATCACCAGGAATTGATCCAGGAACACATACTTAAAAAGCCATAACTCACAAATCAAAACAGCTTTCAGTCGCCCACTTCATCTTTTCAAGCAGCATATTCATAATGTCACTTATACAACTGATGAGCAAATGGACTTAAAGTTTTTAGAGAACAGGCTGCACATCAAGCCAAGATTACCAAACAACAATGGTGTGAAATGCTCATACATCTAAAGCCATTGCATTAATCAGGAAAGCATTTGCAATAAAATCTAAAATAGGCCAAGCACTGCCATCATAAACACTCCCGATGAGCACATTAACCGGCTTTATTAATGGGACATTGAGTTTTGATCTGATTGGCCGTGCATTCCATTTATTTATGTAAATGATCAGCTCATAAGGGAAATGTGCCGTTCCACAGCTGAATGCTGAGATGATTAATGTATGACGTCCCAGATAACATCACGGAGAGACTTAAGGCCAGCCACGTGCCTCGCATAGCCAGCAGCAGAAACGCAATTAAACATGAACTATGATAACAAGGAGACACAGGGCTGATTGGACACGACAGCAATCTTTGACAGTCTAATTCACAAACATATTCAACTTTAAGCAGGACAAAAACATGATAAACAAATGATCAAATGCAGCTTGATAGATGCAATACATGTAGTGCACCACACAATCTAAAGGTGAAACCATTTCAGAGACCGACTAGATAGACTGCAAAGACGATAAGCCAGAGGAAGGCCATTTAAAGGCACTCAAGAGCACTGTATTCTGTTCACACAGGCACATGAATTGTTGTTTTGCCCTTGGCGTATGGTCGTATCACAATTGAAGTCATTACAGAACAAACGCTCATATTTTATCTGAGATTTTCTCGGCTCTTCTGAATGTTTATGTGTCTCTCTGCAGTCCAGTGCATCTAATCCAGTGTACGGTTTACTTATCTCATATCTGTAGATCAATACATGTCTGAAACAGCATTTCAGCTCTAATCCGGCTGATTAAAACAACGCCATCATGACAATTTGAAGCTTTGACTTTCGGTTGGGGTAATAACTTTGACCTTACGCTGCCTTTTTGGCTTTCGTTTGATACATTTCACCTGTTTTTTTCCCTCATATCGAGCTTATCTGCGCTAGCGCTCGCATTTAATACCTGACCTATTTTATGATTTTTCGGATATCTTCAGATGAGATAGCGCTAATGAAGATTTCTTCTGCATCACAACAGATTTGCTAAACAGATTCTTGAGGACTCTCTTGTTATTTTGCGCTAATTTCAGCTGTGAAATGTTTTTTTCTGGCAAGGCCAAGAGCGTGCGATTAGAATGTTATTAAATGCTTTTATGTCAGTGCTATTGAACTGGCTGCCAAAAGAGACAGTGTGTGCCTTTGGCGTCTCAATCTGCCAGCACAGAACACACAGCCCACGGTTTCAAATGAGCACCGAGCACTTGGAAAACAGAAGCGGCATCGTGATCTGTGTCTCTGTTGCTTATGATTTCAGGAAGTTTTAATGCAGCAAACAATAATTATTCTAAGAGTAACATTTCTTATACCTTTCCTAGTTTTGGAAGACCACTTTGCATAGCTATTTTAATACTGATCTTTAGACGTTGCTCTCAGTATACTGATTTTAATAAGGTACACTGTATTTTTTATATTGCAAACTAAGTGAATGATATCCCAAATCATGTGGCTTGTTGAGAAGAGGTATGTCATTACTTTTTAAGTGGTTGTTATGATGGCTTTTGCCTGGAAGCAAATAAAGGCAAAACAAATCCAATAGACTCAAACTGGAAAATCAACCTGAGCCATATGAGACCAGAATATCAGACACTTGCGGATCTTTTGACTTGGGCCAGTAAGCACCAACCCAGAACACCCTAGTAACATAGCAATGCATTAAAGAACACATTAGCGACATCCCTAGTATCACTATCCACATAGCAATGGTAAAAGGAAGAGCTGAAGATATCAAAGAAATTATACAAAATAATAAAGGGGGTACAATTTTTATGAAATATTTAAAGAGAAAAATAGATATACAAAATAGGCTATATACACATTATGCAATACATTAATAGATGTAGCAGCCACATAGTAATGCCACTGAATATATTATGTACATTATAAGAAAAAGGTTGGGTGGGGTATAATTAATAAAAAAAATGGTAAAAGAACAAATAAAATAGCCTTTTTTCAAATGTATCAACCACCATGACAAAGAAGACATTAAATAAATTATATGCACAAATATACTTACTAATCAAATATATTTCATAAAATAAAAACTGTTAAAAGAGCAAAGAAAATATATGAAACAAATATATAATATTTTCAAAAAGGAGCAACCATACAGCAATGACAGATATTAAGTAAATTATATGAATAAAAGGAGGGGGGTTCAATCAAATACATATCAAGAAACACTTCAAAGTTCAAAAAAACTTTTTTTAAAAGAACCAAAAAAAAATATCTATATATAAATATTTTATAATATATAAATATAATATTTTCAAGTAGCCCTACAACATCACAGGAACCCACAAAACACCTCAGAATCATATAGCTGTGAGTTTTGTATAGGTGAACACATTTCCAGCTTGGTATCCATACATTATATTTCCTGTTTCCTTAAAACAAACCTTCTGAACACAGATCTTTCTCCATATGAATTCATAAAACCGCAGCAGAGCTGGCATCAACTTCCCCTCTTCACAGGAAATGAAAGCTTTCATATCACATGCAAAACCGATAATGAGACTTGGCTAAGTTTTATTAGAAATCAATCACTGTCAACTTAGAAATGAATCCTTTACATAAGCAGAAAGTTGTGTGTGTGTGTGTGCACGCGTGCGTGCATACGAAGGAATGCTGAACACACGCCTGTGCACAGCTTTAAACTCTTGTGCTTTTGAGCGGGACCACATTATTATTATAAATAAGTCAACAAATATGTGAGCAAGCTGTAATACATCATCCATTTAGGATTGTATCCACTTTTGAGGATCCGTTTACCATTATAAGCCCATTACAGCTCAGTGTGTATGTTTGTGTGAATTTAACGCAGCCATGCAGAGTGTACTGTAAGTGGAACATCGAGGAGACATCTCTCGATAAACAATACTGCTTTCTTTTCTGTGAACCTCCGCAGGGCACTGCAAGAGTCCAGCGCTCTGAATTTGGGAGGCAGAGAGAGAAAGAGGGAATCAGCTTTTTTCTTCACCTCTCTTCCGCCGTGGAGAGCCTCTTTTCATGGGAGCAGCTTGAGTTCTCACAAAGACATGAGAGGCCAGTTGTCCATCTAGAGTGGCTCAGCCAGGAGAAATCTGCCTGTGCATATGTGTATAGATGTCCGTGTGTGTGTGTGCTCCACTGCAAACAGAGCGTTAGGGCTGCCATGGCTTTGGGCAAAACTTTCTTTGTTGGAAAAAATAAAGCCAACTAACAATGTGAGAAATGTCTGGCTGTTTTGTTCACTGTCGTTGCTTTTAAACAAATAGATCACCTAAAAATAAAATTCATTTTTACTTACTCTCTTGCCGTTCTATAAAACACAAAAGATTTTAACTCAATGCTTTGAAGACCTGAAGATGTTAAAAATGCATAGAAAACAATAGGGGAAAAGACAAAATAGGCAAAGAATACACTATCAGATCGGGGTTGGTAAGAAATAAGTCAATAAGTTTGAAATAAGTCTCTTTATGAAATAAGTCCTGCATTTATTTGATTGAAAAACAATACATTTATAATAATAATATTGTGAAATATATGAAATTTCAGCACATTTCTGATTATTATCGGTGTTGAAAACAGTTGTGATGCTTAATACTTTTGTGGAAACCATGAAACATTGTTTTCAGGATTATTTGATGAATATAAATTTCAAAAGAAAAGCATTTATTAATTTATTTTCTTATTCTATTAGAACTTAATTATTTTTAAGTTACATAACTGTATGGCGTTTATATGTTTTCTATAAAGCACTTTTTAAAATAGCTATATATATATATATATATACAGTGCCGTGAAAAGCTTTTTGTTTTGTTAACCAAAATTACTCCAAGAGCATAACGACGACTCATCCAGGAGGTCAAAAAAGAATCCGGAACAACATCTAAATAACTGCAGGTTTTACTTGCCTTAATTAAGGTCAGTGCTCATGATTCAACAATAAGAAAGAGATTGGGCAAAAACGGCATCCATGGGAGAGTTCCAAGGCAAAAGCCACTGCTGACTAAATATCAGAAATCATTCTATTTGGGTCATCATGTGCTACGGCAATGCTTAAAACTAAATTTAAAAAGTTTGAACCAAACATGAGAGCATGTGTCAAAAATCTGGGCTTCCGAATTGATAACGAGCTTAAAATGGATAAACAAGTTAACTGTGGTTCAGTCTTGTTTTTTTCATCTATGTCATATCGCAAAACCATTCCCAAATTTTTCAGATACTCAGAAATTCATCCATGCGCTGTTATTTTCCCGCCTAGACAAGCTGTAACTCGCTCAACTGCGGTATTAATAAGTCAATTCTGGATTGGCTACAACTAGTCCAGAATGCTGCTGGTGGACTCCTGACCCGGACACGAAAATATGAACATATCACGCCTATTCTGGCCTCCCAAAACTGGTTACCTGTTAAATATAGAATTGAGTTCAAAAATTCTGCTAATAGGTATTTAAGTCTATTATCAACCGCGCTCCAGATTATTTGGCATATCTCCTTGTAAGACATGTTCCCTCTAGATCACTTATGGTGCTTTTCCACTGCATGTAACGGTACGGTTCGGTACGGTACGGCTCAGTTCGGGTCGGTTTGCGTTTCCACTGCAGTTTAGTACCGCTATAGAGTGGGCGGGATTATTCACGCGTCGTTATAATTGCGCCGCCTCTACTGCCGTGACATCATCGTAAACGCGCCACAAACAAACTCACAACAAAGAAAGGAGACGGAATAGTGTTCTTCATTCTCGGCATGTGGATGTTTTTAACAACAATGGAGAGGTCTATGAGAATGCTTGGGATTTACCCCCAGCAGCAGAGGACTGTGATGGCAGTGACACGGGCTGGAGATGAGGAGAGCAGGGATGTTCGTGCAGGTGTGCTGCGTTACTTGATTAGTTAACTATTCATGTAGCGTGTTCTGTAAAGTGAATTATCAATAAACTTTTGAATATTTCAAAATGTAACAATGTATCCCTTGTTTTTTTTATTTATGTGATGGTTTTTATAATCGTGGCATTAATCATTTGTCTTTTCAAGAGGTTAATTACGTGCTCATACAATAATACATATTTAATATAGTCTGGAGGTGCACTTATTCGATCAGATTGTTTTTAATTGAAGCAAAACACACATACAAAGGTAAAAATATAAACAGAAGACATACTCTGAAAAATATAGCAAGTTCAAAGGTATATACATAAGGCTTTTCCTTCGGCGTCGCGCCATCAAGCTCTCGCTGGATCCGCTCCTTGGCTATCAACGAGAGGAACGTCTGAACTTCCTCAACAGACAATGAAACAGATAATTTGTGGTTGATACAAAAAGGTGCGTTTGTTCAAACAAAAACTGCGTCCGCTCCTTCGCTGGCTGTGCTGATTTAAATCTAGCGGGTCAATAGGTCTCATGTCGCAAGTTCAGTGATGCAGTAATAACGATTCTCTCCGGCCAATCAGTGATCAGCAGAGGTTACACGTCACGTTTTGGTAACGGTACGGATCGCTTGGAACCCCGGCCGAGGTGGTACTAAAAAGTACCAGGTACAGTACCCAGTGGAAAACCCCCTAAAAGTGAACCGTACCGAACCATACTGTGCCGTACCATGCAGTGGAAAAGCGCCATTAGATCCAGTGATCTGGCACTCTTGACAGTACCCAGAACTAGATCTAAGTACAAAGGTGATCGGGTGTTTGCAGTGACCGGCCCAAATCTGTGGAATAAGTTGCTTCTAGCGATTAGAAGGACACCAACTCTGACTATTTTTAGATCCAAGTTAAAAAATTATTTACTATTTTTGGCATTTTAAATGTCTTTTTATGATTGAATTAATTTGAATGGCTGTACTATCATTATATTGAGGTATTACTGTCTGTTCTATTCTGTAAAGCACTTTGGGCAACTTAGTTGTATGTATAAAGTGCTATATAAATAACATTGAAATGAAATGAAAAAGAACATAAAGGCTCGTCTCACATTTGCCAAACAATATATTGATTATCCCCAAGGCTTTTGTGCAAATATTCTGTGGATTGATGAGACAAAGGTTTATCTTTTTGGAAGGTGTGTGTCCCGTTACATCTGGTGCAAAACCAACACTGCATTTCATAAAAGAACATCATACCAACAACAGACAAACATGGTGGTGGTAGTGTGATGGTCTGGGGCTGCTTTGCAGCTTCAAGACCTGGATGACATGCCATAATTGATAGAACCTTGAATTCTGCAATCTATCAGAAAATCCTGAAGGAGAATGTCCGGCCGTCAATTTGTGACCTCAAGCTCAAGCGCACTTGGGTTATGCAGTAGGACAATGATCCCAAGCACACCAGCAAGTCCACCTCTGAATGGCTCAAGAAAAACTAAATTAAGGTTTTGGAGAAAATTGTCCAGATTTTTATCTGGACAAAAATCCAATTGAGATGCTGCAGCATGATCTAAAATAGTCCATTCATGCTCAAAAACCCTTCAATGTGGCTGAATTAAAACAATTCTGTAAAGAAGAGTGGGCCAAAATTCCTCCACGGCGATGTGAAAGACTCATTGCCACTTATCACAAACGCTTGATTGCAGTTGTTGCTGCAAAGGGTGGCACAACCAGTTATTAGATTTAGGGGGCAATTACTTTCCACGTAGTGCCAAGCAGGTTTGGACAGCTTTTTCTCTTAATAAATGAAATCATTATCTCAAACTGCATTTTGTATTTACTCTGGTTTTATTTGTGTAATATTAAAATTTGTTTGATGATCTGAATCATTCAATTGTGACAAATATGCAAAAAAAAAAAAAAAACCAGTATATATATATATTAGGGATGAGAAGATTCCCCGATTCGCTCGATGCATCGGCATAAAAAGTTAATCGCTACAAGTTGGCATTTATATCGCGATGCCTCATTTCTACCATTATGGAACCATAAAGTGGTTCCATAAACGACAAATTAAGTTCACACAATCTCAATAATTTGTTCACGCTTCTTCTTAAGCAGGCCTTAATGTCGATCATAGCAAAGAGCGAATATATTTGTGCTGTTAAATGCATTTGAGACATTGTATGACATGTCAGAGGTATATTTTTAATCTGTAAATGTTAGAAGGTCGTGCACATACTGTATGTCCGTTTTGCTGTCGGT
Organism: Oxygymnocypris stewartii; assembly: GCA_003573665.1. Classification (NCBI taxonomy): domain Eukaryota; kingdom Metazoa; phylum Chordata; class Actinopteri; order Cypriniformes; family Cyprinidae; genus Oxygymnocypris; species Oxygymnocypris stewartii. The sequence continues at coordinate 31,191 of QVTF01000345.1, read as the reverse complement.
AGTGGGCGATGCTGACGCGAGTGAAAGAGCACTGCGGTGTGCATGCGCACTAAACAGACAGAAGGCAATAGAATAATAGCACAATAATTCAGAGTCAAATATGCATTTTGCTGAAATATTTGTTGTTGGACATTAAATGTGTCTTTTGTAGAATTTTAAACCTACATATAGGCTAAGTGTATTTTTATGATAGCAGTAACTGTAAAGGGACTATTGTAATGGATAAATCAAAAGCTCATATTAGTTTTTGTGCTTCCAAAAGCAGTTAAAATATAGTCATTTTCTTTATTATATATTTACATTTTTAATTCAGTGATTCTAACTTTTAATTTGTTTTTTTATGCTTTAAATGTTCTGCTATCTGTTCTGCAAACTACAAAAGGTACAGCTGTCATAAAACCAGAGAGAAAGGCTGCATGGCTAGTAACTTAAAAAAATTGAATAAATAAAAAAGTCAAATAAAAGTATGTGAGAGAGTGGTAATATCATTGTTTTCCTATTGGTCAGTGTTAGAGGAACTCAGCTTAGTCTGACAGTTAGCCTGCTTTAGACCAGATTCGTTTCCCAGCATAAGTTGCCACGGTGACTAAACTTGATCTAGGCCCATGTTATATTTGCTTTATGGAACCAAATCATTTGACACTGAGTTAGACTAACTTGTTTTATGAAACACGCCTCGAGGTATTAAAAGTTATCATGTTTTCTCCATTGCATCGTATTACATCAAATCGCATTGTGTTGAATCAAATCGAATCGAAATCGGATCGCACTGTATCGTATCGCATCCCATCGGTAGCGGCTTCATATGTATCATTAATGTATCGTATATATATATATATAAGCTTGTCTTACTGGTAACCAGTTTGTTGTACAAAATAAAATAACAGCATTGGGACCATCAGATTTTTTTTGCTGCCATCTTTGATAGTTCACCCCAAAATAAAAATCACTGTAATTATAGACTACTGAATGTATACTATAAATTACACACCCTTGTAACTTTTGAAAGCCCCTCGTGATATTTTGTTTTTGTTCAAAGAAACAAAAAGATGTTTGGGACAGGTCCAGGTTGCTCATTTTCAAAAGAAACAATCATGAAAAAGTACCATAAAGGTATCATAGATATTGATCTTGTGAAATGTATGCCTAAAATTTAAGCTTTCACATTTGCATTTGTGCATATTAAAACATGTTACAGCAAGTTAAACATTATTAAGATCATTCATTGTTATTGGTTCCTGCATGACAACCTTTTGAACGACATAAGACTGAGTAAATAATGACCACATTTTTATTCAGGGATGAACTATTTCTTTAATTATTCTTTGGATCACAGCAGGACAGTGGAGTTATTTGCACAGTTTCAGTAAATAAAAAGGCACACAAACATCCTCATAATCACATACCAACAAACAAATGCTGAAAGCCTCAATGTAGCGAATAGTGAGCTATTTACAGGCAATCCTTTTCCAAACTCAAACCCTCCACATCAGAACATGGACAACCAAAATAATGACATTACAACTCATGTGAAAGTTTAACTACATAACTCCTGCACTCTTGAACTGTACATTGCTAACTTTTGGAGAGTACAATGCCAAAATTATGTTTACAGCACAAACAGGCTTGGCACATTTTGATTTGGACTCTATCCGACTGATAAAGACACCCGAAGATTTCCTAATACCTGAATCCGTAACAGCAGGGCTCGTAATGACATAAAGAGTAGAGAACAAGCCAAGTTGGAGAGAGATAAGGAAAACTAAAACAAATCCGTTCACATCGCCAGCTTCAGATCAGTGGAGAGCGTTTTCAAAGGGGACCAAGTTGAAACTTTTAGCTGAAGAGCGAATCGACTGACCCCTTTTCCATTGAAGGGGAGATAAAGAATAAGAAGGAGAGGATATGAAATGCTGTCTGGCATATAAATATCGGAAGGTGAGGTGTATAATAATTAGCCTGTTTAATTAGCCATCTGTGTCGGACTGTGAGCAACTGTCCCAAATGACAGTAAGCGGCACTGACGCTCAAAACGACCGCAGAGTGGACATCTGAGACCCAGTGAACGGCATGGCACACTTTCTGACTCTCACATACAAGGACACACACGCTTGCTGAGAATGAGCCATCCAAAAAGAGCTCATCAGCGTAGCCATATGCTTTATCACACACACTTTAGCACTTCTTTGGTCATGACTCCAGTTTGGAGTCATGACCAAACACACACACACACACACACACACACACACGCACACAAACAAACAAACAAACGCATTAACAAATATAGAGATATTTCCAGATTTGTCTTTCATTGAAATCATTTATTTAGGTAACACTTTTGTATAGGGACCAATTGTCATTAGCAAGCCAATTATTAACATATTGACTATTTATTCACATTTATAAACCACATAATCTGCATGACAATATTCTATATCTCTAATCTCAATACCTAAACTTAACAATTACCTTAAAATGAAGTTGACTTTTATTTAAAACTATAAATAAGTTGTATACCATTTTAAAAATATGTTCTATAAAACATTTTAATCATTTTATCACTTTTAATCATATAAAAAAACTGTAAACCATGATAAAAAACCTACTAAAAGCACTATGAAATTACCATAATAACATAGTGCTCTTTGATGCAAGTAGCATTTTTAAATACATGATTTTACATGGTATTTCGTTTTTATATGTACTGCATTTATACAAACACATACACTACGTTCAAAAATGTAACTGCTCTGTAAATATTTTAAATATTTGTCTTTTTTTAATTCTCTTGTTTACGAAGGCTCAATTTATTTGATTATAAATACAGGAAAAACTGTAATATTGTAAATAAAATCTTATTTTTTAATAATCTTAATGAATAATAATTGAAAATAGGAGTTTTCTATTTTATGTTTCAGAAATATAATTTATTCCTTTGATGCAAAGCTGATTTTTAAGCACCATTGCCATGCTGATTTGCAGCTCAAGAAACAGATGTTTTCTGATTATTATTGTGCTTGTTAATATTTTTTTATAGAAAACCATGATACATATTTTCAGTATTCATTGATTGATTGTTCAAAAGAACAGCATTTATTTGAAATCTAAACCTTTTGTAACAGAGTGTGTGTGTGTGTGTGTGTGTGTGTGTGTGTGTGGGCATGTTTATGTGGTTTATGAGGACACAAATTTGTATAATGACATGGGTATGACATAGGTATTACAAGGAGAAGGTGATTTATGAGGACATTTTCAGTGTCCCCATAATTTAAAACGCTTATAAATCATACAAAGTGAGTTTTTTTGAGGGAAAATAGAAATGCACCGTCTCCTGTGAGGGCTAAGTTTAGGTGTAGGGTAGGTGTAGGGCAATAGCACATACGGCTTGTACAGTATAAAAACCATTACGCCTATGGAAAGTCCCTGTAAACCATAAAAACCAACATTTGTGTGTGTGTGTACATAATTATCAATTTATGAACCAAACAATTTTGTGGTTGGAGGATGAGGGAAAGATTCTCTGACCCGAGGGAAGCCACCACAGATGAAATGAATGTGTCTATGCTACAATGAGATAGATCGCATCATAAATGTTAGATCATTTTTTATCAAATCGCAGAATTAAATATTTAAAGGATGGATAATGAACTGCGCTATCCCCTGTTCTCAGTCCAGAACACTTTTCAACACTTCTGACAGACAGCGAGTCACTGTGATACAGCCGAGCAGCTCGTAATAATCCTGGCTTCAAACCCGCTTGCTAAATCTCCCTAACTATGTCAGCCTTCATTATCTTACTTCATAAGGACTGCCAATAGTCAACTCCAACAAATCTTTATGTTTGTGAAGTTGAATGAGAAGTTTCAGTTATTTCAGGCAGAGCTTTAAGCTTATATTATAAAATATGTCAGTAGCTCTTTTTGTTGCTAACAAAGGCTCGGTAGAGGAGCTGAAAGGAGCTTCTTCTCCTGTGTGACATTTTCCCCATTACAGCTGCGAGTGTGGCGCGCTATTGAGGATGTATCTGTGGCACAGATCTTAGGCAGCGCTCACAGAAAGAGAAAAGAGTGACACTATCAAAGAGACGAGGCAGCCAGGAGCCCAACCTGGGGAATTAACTTCCTCTTTCTGACCTACAGGAGAACTTATACACATACTACACACACACACACACACACAGACAGACACACACAAAGGCTGTTTCATAATACTGAGGTAAATGTACCCCTACAGCTTTGTTTCTGTTCATATATCCTTTACAGAAAAGTAGGGTGCCATCCTACAGTGATGGTATCAATTGATATATATAGCACCCTAATGATTACCATATTCATATACAAAGCCACTTACACAGTACTAAGAGATAATTCAAAGAAAACCAAGAATGGTACGTGAGCAAAAAACTAAATAACACTGTCATAATACCATGTCAAAAAATAGATAGATAGATAGATAGATAGATAGATAGATAGATAGATAGATAGATAGATAGATAGATAGATAGATAGATAGATAGATAGATAGATAGATAATGAATGACAGGTGAACAATTTAGTTTTAGTAAGTGTCCATGAAGTTAACACACACACACACAATTCAGGTAAAGTGATAAAGACAGCAAAGAGAAAACAGCCGGAGTGGCAGATGTCTCCTCCATAGGCCTCTGAGGAACGAAGGCAGCCGAGCAAGCCCAGCACAGCACACTCTCTCCAGGCTTGAGCATCCAGCTCAGGCCTCCACACTGTGGGTCACCTCCAGAAGTTAATGACCCTCTCTGGGTCTGAACCGGTCCACCACAGGTGGCACATTAACCCTGCGGCACAGAAGAAGTGGTCTGTAAACTCCTCATAGCATGAGGACACATTTATCAGATCTGTGTGAGCAAAGAACATTGACAACTTGGACAGCTAGACAAATCTCCTCAATTCAGCCACCATTCCTCAGCGCATGTTACACCGATCGGCACATCTCTAACTCTTACTCGCAAGACAGGCGAGCCCGCTCACATCCGCACAGAAATCACACACTCGCAGCCGAGCAGAAGCAACGAATCAAAGTTCTTCTCTGAATTGTTTTGTGTACCATCCTCCTGATACTTCTCATCGTAGCAATGCACAGCTGCTGTATCAGAGCTGCTGATGAATCAATAATTCAGTAAGGAGAGTTAATGTTTGATGAGCAGAGCTCCTTTGGTCAAGCGCTAACGAACAGTGGCCGTGATGGTTAGGTGGGAACAATTGTTTCGATCGGGATAAAGAGGCAGACGGCACGCGGACTCAAACACAAACTGACACTCTCCTGAAACATGCGCTCTAGCCTGCTTTTTGCAACATAGATAAAGTGCACAGTATGGCTGCAGCACATTTAAATCTTTTCTCCAGTGAGACGCTCACGGCTATTAAGAAGTAGAATAAAGTACTTTCCTTTGGCCTATTTTTTTAACAGTAAAATATAATTTACTTCTCTTGTTTACAGCATTTCAAAAGGATGTTATCCAAAATTGTATCAGCCTTATGGCTATCGTAAGTATTTATCTGAACAGGGTATATACTTTTTAACAGTTGGTTAGTTAATTAAAACTAGTTCCTTCAATTTTTAGTAGTGAACACGACAACTGAAAATAACCGTTTTTCTCTTAATCAAGTGTATCACTCTATCATTGTTTGTTAAAGTGCCCCTATCATGGATTTTTTTTAATTACCCTTCATGCAGTGTGTAACACAGCTCTAAGTGAATGAAGACATCCTGCCAAGTTTTAAATCTGAAAGTTCAATGTGTATAAAGTTATTGTCTCTCAAAAGAAAGTCGACTCTGAATCGAATCCCAAGCCATTTCATGTTGACTTCAACATGAAACATTAGCATATTCGCCGCCCACTTGTTGATTTTTTAGCGCTGTTCTGAATGAAAATGCAAATTCATTCTTTACCACTACATGCTGCTTATGAAGCAGTAAAATAGCAGTTTCCCCTGGTAATGCTGTACACAAAGCAGCACTGCGCTCACAAACGCTGCTTTATCAGGCATTACAGCCATGATGAAATGAAAATGAGACAAATCACCGCAGATTACCATCACGCAAAGCCAGAGGGGTCTGGAAAAATGAATCGTTAAGCAAATGAGGTAAAAATAAATGCATATTATAAGACAATGAAAGTGTTTTTTGAACTTGCATGCATGTCAACCTGTTGATGGGGACTCCTGAAAGATTACAAATTTTTATCTTAAATGTTTAATTTAGATACACTTCCTGACCATTTGAGCTTGAGACAGCTGAGCCTTTTGTTTTCTATGATAATGGTAAGATCAATGAGTCAGACTACTGAGAGATTCAACCTTTGATCTGCAAATGGCTTTGTCCTGGCCCAGACGTGAATTCGTGGATTAGTGTATTAGAACCACGGGAAGGGAAGTGTAGCAACCAACTAACGCCTCCCTCAGATGCTTGTTTTATTTGATGTTTTGTCTCCAAAAGTCCCTCCTCCAATTCTGCCTATAAGAATACCCTGTAAAAATTACATTAGTTGAGATCTTCGAGGACTACAGATAACAAGACATGTCATAGAATAAAGAAATTCTGCTGACGATCCAATCCGAAGTCTCCTGGTCTTTTCTTCTGAGTTTTCTACACTTTAGAAGAACAGAGTTCACAACACTCCCAAAACCAAAATATGAACATTTTATTACCGTATATACATACATGCATACCTTTCATGTAGTATGTAACACATCTCAAAATAAATATACATTATATTTAAATGACCAAATCTTAAATAAACAAAAATAAAAGCTGAAACAATACAATGAAGAATAATTATAATTTCAGGTTGTTCATTGACTACAAAAGACTTGGAATATAGTGAACAAATGTCATGGACCACTTTTATGATCCTTTTATGTTTTTATGTTTTTATCTTTGCCACTTGAAGTCCTGAATTCTACATTCATTATACAAGAAAAACCTCCATTAACATTTTTCTGAATTTATTCTTTTATGTTCTACAAAAGGAATACAGTAGGTTTCCCTTTACATTAACCTGTGAGAGCAGAAAGTACTTTACATTATATGAAAACATTCTAAGCATTTCTGCCAGTGTATTTCTGAGAGAGTTAAGCTGACATCTTCTTAGCTTTCTGTGAAGAGAGAAAGACAGAGAGAGATGCTGTGGCATGAAAGACCATATTAACACTCATTGAAGCGTGTCTGGTGGTTCTGTTTAAATGAGGCCCTTCACACTCCACTTCCCCATTTTAAGAAACACTGGAATCACCTTCATTATAAAAAGAACAACATTCTTTAAATAATCTTAATCCAACTTTGAAGGATTTTGGGACCCTGGTTTTGGTTGTTCTTTTATTAAAATACAGCCGTACGACAAGCCAGACACACACAAGTGGATGTTGCTGTTTGCTATGTAAGAATTAAAGTCTTGGAATTCAACAAGTTGTATTGCTTATGACTGTAATAAAGCATAAAAAGGCCATAATTTGTTTGCAGATATTTAGGAAACATGCTTCTGCTACAGCCAGTTATTTTACTTTGAAATGTGCTTCTGTGTCAGAATGTCTGTTTTTGTTTTGGTGTGTGTGATTCCACTCAAGTCAGTTTACACAATAGCATTTCAACCCCCCCCCCCCCCCACAAACAAACTGGGTCAGAGAGCCTTAGCATTCATCTAAAAAGAACTATGAGTAGAGGCTTATTAAAACACAGATAAATCATCTCATCAGTTTACAGTGTAAGGCTTGTCAAATGTGTTCCTGTCATGTGTCTTCATCTGGTATCTGGCAACCCTCATGAGTCTGGGCCGAGTCTGAGGAGGGAGCGAGCGAGAGAAATTACACTTTTTATGTCCATCTATCTATCTATCTATCTATCTATCCGTTTGTCTGTCCATATGTCTGTCTGTTCTGTTCCATCTATCTATCTATCTATCCTTTCATCTATCAATCAGTCCATCCGTCCGTCCATCTGTCCATCCATCCATCCATCCATCCATCCAAAGTGAACCGTAATGCCAGAGTAAAAAAAGGCTCAACATTACACACAAAAAACAAGCTTAAATTCTGGATTCTTCTTTAAAATCCCTGATATACTTTGAGAGCCGGTGTGGTTTACAGCCTCAATCTGGTGTCCATGCCTCCGTTACCAAAACTAATTACCATCCAACCCTGCAGTCAATGCCATAAAAAGTCCCCAAATTAACAGACACATGACGTCTCACCTTCACACACCCTGGCTACAAACAGCTAAACACGCAGCCCGCAACAGGTGTTTGTTTGACGCATATCTAATGATCTTCTACACTCAGTTAACAATGTTAAGATGCTCCTTTGTGACTATAAAGAGACACATCAGATGAGTCAACCGTATAGTCAAAGTCACAATTTGTACTGAATTCTCAGAAACAGTACTTCACAGATCTTGTCAAGTCAAGGTGACTCTTGATCTTGTCTCTTCAGTCAGAGGTGGCATCATGTTACTTTGTCTCTGGAAATAAACAGCAGACAGTTAAACATTTTATCAACATGTTCAAAAACTTTTTTGGGACTGATAGGCAGGGTTGGGAAAAGTCACTTATAAAAGTAATGAATTACAATATTGTGTTACTCCCTAAAAAGTAACTGATTACATTACTTTTTATGAAAAGTAAAGCGTTATATTACTTTTGCGTTACTTTTTAAATCTGGGCAAGGCTTGATTGTTTGTTTTAAAAAAAAAAAAGTTAATATTTTTGGCGAATATAAAAGCCTTTTCACACCAAAAGTGAACTGAATAAGCCCTCAGGCTGAAGGAAAATTAAATGTACGTCTTTACAGTAGAATGCAGGAGAAGAAATTTCAACACACTTTAGCAATAAAAAAAAGATGCATACATGTTTGTCTAGAGTATTTTTTGGTATTTTTAAGGTCAGAAGCAAAGACATTGGTTTATGGAATGGGATTAAATACATAAAGGATATTTGTGTTGTTTAACATGTAATTATTGCAGGTTTGCGTCATATTCTGAGTTGCATTTTTTTATTCATTTTGATAAATACTGAATCTGCTTCTTTATTTTTGCAAGTGAGATTAATTAATGCGGCGGTTCTCAACCCGCAGCCCGTCAAGAATCCGAATGCGGTCCACCATGCTGAATGTTACAGTCTTATGTGTTGAACATTCATTTAAAAATGTACTAAACAAATATAAACTAATGTTTTTGTTATGTAAAATCATTTTGTTTTTCATTTATTATTTTCAGACATGAGCAGACCTATGTACTCACGTAATTAATGTTACGCCTTTACAGGGCTTAATTTGTGCAGGAACAAGCCGGATCTGGATCCAGCACCTCCGAAATCCGATCCGGCACCTCATTTTGTTGGATCCCCCCTCCTCACGCGCCAATGAAAGACGTTTGTACTGACCTATAGTGTGCATATGAGAAAAATCCTCTATAATGACCACCCTTGCAGCACATCCACATTTGAAATAAAGGACCTGAACACGCAAAAGACGCGACATGTGAACTGCTCTGCTCTTACAAGACATAATGCACGGATCAATAGCCTACACATGCAGGGCCGGCGCGTGATACTTGTGCATATAGGCAAACTCAGTCGCCTAGGGCGGCAGCACAGTCAGGGCGGCAAAAAGGACAGAGAATGTTATTTTTTCTTTTGGGCATTCTTTTGGAATTATTGCACTCATATCAACAAGTTACCCCCCTTAGTTACTCTAAATCTAAATGAACTTTGCTTCATAGTCATTGCCTCTCCCGCGCCACCCCCAACTGAGCACCATCAATAGGCTACTCTACATGCAAAACATCCTAATGTACATTCATAAATGTCATCATAACGATTAAAACTATCCAGACATGAATGACTTTCGCTGTTGGTGATGTCCAATGAGTTTTAAAGCCAGACACGCGCTTCTGAAAGGTAAGATGATAGCCTTTATTTTTGGTCAAATATAGGTTTGTTTAATTTAATCTATAAACCCATTGTATTTAATGCAAAGCAAACCAAGTCACCTAAACGAGCCGCATCGGTCTTTTTCCAACTATGAAATGTTTTATTTTTGCTTCTAAAAATGCTTAGTTTAAAAACGCGTTTAAATATAAGAAATGTTGTATACGTATACATGTTTAAACTGCAAAATATGACATATTAAGAACTTTATTTGATGAAAATAAAAGGCATTTAGGCAAGAAAGAGAATTTAAGAAATGTCAAAATAAATGAAAAGCTAAAACAAAACTAAACCAACTGCAACTAAATAAAATAAACAAAAATAAATATTAATTTACTAATCAATCTAGCATGCTTTAATTTAGTGTCGCTAGTGGTTTGCTTCAATAAGCTTAAATTAAAATGTCTTTGATCTGCACTCTGGAAGTGTTATTTTAATTCTGCTAAACTTTAATTACTAAAACACTAATTACAACGCAAACTAACCTGTATAGGGTAGAAAACTGTTCACAAATTAAAAACTAAACTCAAATTAACCAAATTATTAAAAAATAAAAAATAAACTGAAATTTATAGCGAAAATTGAAAGCAATATTCAAATAAAAGGGAATTTAAAAATGAAAAACTATAATAACCCTGACATGAACGTCTTTCATTAGAGGAAGAGGATCTGCCAAATGAGATGATCCGAGGTGCCGATCCGGACCGGGTTTGTTCAGATTAAGCCCTGACTACACCAGCTGTTTTGCGCTGCTCACAGGGGATTCTCCCAAATCTTCTCATGGCCACTTCAGGCTTGCACACTTCATTTGAGTTTGCAGCTTTAATAGTGGGTATTTATTATTATTATTTAGGCCTATTTATTTATTTTACGTTGCAGTAGGGGAAAAAACTTAATAATCAGAAAACATGCCCGTGTCTGCTTTTATTTTCACGCAGTTGTATCAATAAACAAATGATCCAGTCTTTCAAGTGCATCTTTAAAATTGTATTTAATTATGAGAGTGAAGTGGGGGCGGCACGGCAGAGTTTTAGAGCAGCAGTTGAGTTTGTGCATTCGTTTTCTTTCTCAACTGTTCACATTTACTTAAGAAAAAACCTGGAATGGCCAGGATGGCCATTTTTGCGTAGTTTTGTGTGTATTTGTCCACTCAAGCTCAACAACAACCTAGGAAAAAATAACTCAATATGATACTCGCTTTATAGGTGGCTTTGGATGTGACTGAGCGCTCAGCATGAAAAACTTACTCCGCGAGTAAAAAGACCTGCAAATTATACATTTTTGTGACGATGTAACGATGACCCGATCAAGCAAATGACAATTCTGTCAACTGTCCCGAGATGCGAGTGAAAGTCTTGGATCAGCGACAGCGTGCAGCAGCTCCTTGTATTGCAGATGAGATCCACTGATGTGAAGCCGCTTTGAGAGAGTGAAAGAGAGAAGACGTGGTCCAGCTGAATAACTCATGCTGTTTTCAAATGACTGATTTAATCTGATAGTTTGTGTGGATTTATTTACTCATCTAACCTGCATGCTATATTAAATAAATATTTGCAGGAATTTTTCCTCATTATAAACTCGAAAGCTGTGGGAATGAGTAAAACTATGCACACAATCCCCCACAAAATTCTGGACAGGATTAATTAGAACTCTATTACCATTATTTATTTTCTTCCCAGGCCTGGAAATTGCGGTTACAAAATGTCATGGCTTTTTCATGTACTAACCCTAATAAAAGCAACTGATGCATGCTGTTAATCACTTAAAATTGCCCACCAATGTGATCACGCGAATGTTCCGTTACCTCTCCCTCCTCTAATCACATTCCGGATCCATCACCCCGCTTTGTTCCGGGATCTCGAAAATTTACAAATTAGGCACTGCGCATTTAACGAACACTTACAGGCATGCACTTTGGCAGAATTAAATTCAAATAGTAATCAGCTGCCATTAGTTCTGTAAAATTGAGCATCAAAATTGACAAATTTGTTAAGGGGGAAAACAAAATGTGTATAGTCTCAGCATCAGCAGTGAAGAGCTGGACTTACTTTCGGTTTGCCCAGCCACCCACTTGAAGATGTTCAGGCAAAAAATAAACACCCAAAAACAAAACATCTCTGGAGAGAACCTCAGATTATTTAATTCGAAAAGTCTTTCCATATTTGGATCAACATAGGCAACATTTGTGAACGCACACTTTCTGCAATATCGCGTGTCAAGTAACACTTCCGTGCGCGTCTTACAGACTGCAATTTACAATCACAACTTCATTGTGCTGTTACTCATTTCGATCAGAATTTCACAAAATTGGTTCCCGACAGCATCAGGTGCTTTATTATTGTTGAGTATAATTGTTTAGATATAATAATATTTATAGCCTAAATATTATGATAAATCTGGTTGGTTTGTATTGATGACGTAGTATGTAAATGGCATGCATGATGCGTGTGGCCCGTGAGACTTGCACTTGGACCATAGTGCGGCCCAGTGGAAAAAAAAAGGTTGAGAATGCATACTCATATTTATTTTAGAACTACAGTAACATCTGATTTCTCTCAACATTGTGACAGGAGAGTTTTCAATCAATAAATGGGAAAAAAGTAACTGGTGTTACTTATTTGAAAAAGTAACTCAGATATTCTCTTGTAAATTAGAAAAGTAATGCATTACTTTACTAGTTACTTGAAAAAGGTAATCTGATTATGTAACTCGTGTTTCTTGTAACACATTACCCCCAACACTGCTGATAGGTTAGTTATGGTGGATCTGAGACACAGAAAGGTATGTGTGTGCACACACTGAACAGTAATCAATCAGTGGAGCATGGCTGCCATTATGCAGTTGATAAATGAGCCATTGATAATCGTATTAATAGGTGAACTGCACTGAACATTAAGGCCATGGATGTCTGCAGAGGGGGAACAGATGGACTCACCCTATGTGGGGGAAGTGTTAAACTCTCTCTTTCACTGTCTTGCTCTCTCTATTTCTCACACTGACTCTAATTCTGCACATGAAAACATCTGTGGTGGGACTTGTGAGAGGGTGGGCTTCTCCTTTTTCCTTTTCATTTCCTTTTCTTTAGTTTACTAATTTCTTATTTTTATTTGGTTTCTTCCTACCTTTCCTTCGCTGTCATTCCTTGAGCATTCTTCGGGGCCTTTTTGATTTTTTTTTAAATATTCTCTTTGTCGAAATTGCATGAGACTTTGTATGGTGGTCAACACTTTCTAGATCTACAAATATATAAATAAATTGGAATTATATCTTGATTTTATGTTAGTGTGAAAAAAAAGTCACACTTATCTCGAGAGACCCCAGGCAACAAAATGTAATTTTGAAACAAAATAATAGTTTTTTTTAAACAAATGTAATTTTACTCTGGTTATTAATGTATTTACTCCACAATTGTGTAGTTTTTGGAGGATTTATTATATTTTTTAAATGTATATATTTATAAAGTGAATTTCACATAAAAAGCTGTTTTTGTATAAGTAATGTGCACATAATTTTTTACTTCCTCTCCCCTCCTCTCTTTTACCAACAACTCGCTGGACAATATGGAGAGGCACCCGGCACAAAAGGTCGGGCTTTACTGTGTATGGGTGTTTGTGTGTATATTTGTGTGTGTGTGTGTGTGTGTGTGTGTGTGTGTGTGTGTGTGTGTGTGTGTGTGTGTGTGTGTGTGTGTGTGTGTGTTTGAGAAAGAGAGAGAGACAGAGAGAGAGAGAGAGAGAAAGAGAGAGAGGCGTTTGACCAAACAAAGCAGCTCAGTCTAGCATACATGCATGCAAACGTACAAAGCCGCTATTCTTCAGAGGCACAGTGTGGAGAGGAGACTGTTGCTTTAGAGGCATCCATCAAAGCTGTGGTACCAGCAGCAGGGCTCTGAGAAACTACACTGGAAACAGCTTTGATTGAATGAATGAATTGATGCATTTATATACCGCTTAATAGTGTATTGTTGTACACCCAAAGTGCTTTACAATCATGTGGGGGGTCTCTCCTCAACCAAAACCAGTGTGCAGCATCCACTTGGATGATGCGACAGTGCCACAGGACAACGGTGCCAGTGCACTCACCACACACCAGCTACAGGTGGAGAGGAGAGAGAGTCATAGAGCCAATCAAGAGGATGAGGATTATTAGGAGGCCATGATTGACAAAGGCCAGTGGAGGGAATTTGGCCAGGACACCGGGGTTACACCCTTACTCTTTTAAGAGAAGTGCCATGGGATTTTTAATGACCACAGAGAGTCAGGACCTCGGTTTAATGTCTCATCCGAAAGACAGTGCTTTTTGACAGTATAGTGTCCCCATCACTACACTGGGGCATTAGGATCCACGCAGACCACAGGGTGAGCTCCCTCTGCTGGCCTCACCAACACCTCTTCTAGCAGCAACCAAGCTCAACCCTGCTTAGTTTCAGTGGGCAACCGGTCTTGGGCTGCAGGGTGATATGGCTGCCGGCTGATATTGACAGGCTGATCATAGATCTCACTCTTATTCATATGAATCGAAGAGAGGTCAAGGACAATCCAGTTAGGCACTGATTGTTGTGCATAGTTGAGATGTTCAGATACTTCAGAAACCATTTCGCTCTCTCTATGTTATATTTACACTATAGGCTATATTTATAACCGTAAACTAAAGTGCCTATTTATGATTCTAATCCTATGTAAAAAAAAAAAAAGAACATGACTGTTCACACTGATGTCAAATTGCAAGCATTTAGTTCTAATTCATTGCTATGCAGTCATTGAAAATACAGATCTCTCACGCGAGAAAAAAAAATAATGATTTCGGACATTCAGATGCAGTGTCAACGTGTCTTTTATTTTGATATGCAGCCTATATTTTTTCTAATTTAATACTAAATAACATTTTTAACAAAACTATTATTATTTTTGTTAAGCTATACAGCAGTACTCTCAATAATTGTTGTATAAATATATATATATATATATATATATATATATATATATATATATATACACCGACTGGCCACTTTATTAGGTACACCTTGCTAGTACCGGGTTGGACCCCCTTTTGCCTTCAGAACTGCCTTAAATCTTCGTGGCATAGATTCAACAAGGTGTTGGACCAAAATCTCTGAGGAATGTTTCCATATTGACATGATAGCATCACGCAGTTGCTGCAGATTTTCTGGCTGCACATCCATAATGATAATCTCCCGTTCCACCATATCCCAAAGGTGCTCTATTGGATTGAGATCTGGTGACTGTGGAGGCATTTGAGTAAAGTGAACTCATTGTCATGTTCAAGAAACCAGTCTGAGATGATCTGAGCTTTGTGACATGGTGCATTATCCTGCTGGAAGTAGCCATCAGAAGATGTGTACACTGTAGTCATAAAGGGATGGACATGGTCAGCAACCATACTCAGGTTGGCTGTGATGTTTAAACGATGCTCAATTGGTATTAAGGGGCCCAAATTGTGCCAAAAAATATCCCCCCATAATTACACCACCAGCCTGAACCGTTGAGACAAGGCAGGATGGATCCATGCTTTCATGTTCTTTACGCCAAATTCTGACCCTTTCATCTGAATGTCGCAGCAGAAATCGAGACTCATCAGACCAGGCAACATTTTTCCAATCTAATATTGTCCAATTTTGGTGAGCCTGTGTGAATTGTAGGCACCCGGTGTGGTCTTCTGCTGCTGTAGCCCATCTGCTTCAGGGTTCGACATGTGCGTTCAGAGATGATATTCTGCATACCTTGGTTATAACAAGTGGTTATTTGAGTTACTATTCTATCATCTCTAACCAGTCTGCCCATTCTCCTCTGACCTCTGACATCAACAAGGCATTTTCATCCACACAACTGCTGCTCACTGGATTTTCTCTTTTTCAGACCATTCTCTGTAAACCCTAGAGATGGTTGTGCGTGACAATCCCAGTAGATCAGCAGTTTTTGAAATACTCTGACCAGCCCGTCTGGCACCAAGAACCATTCCACGTTCAAAGTCACTTAAATCCTCTTTCTTCCCCATTCTGATGCTCGGTTTGAACTTCAGCAAGTCGTCTTCACCACATCTAGATGCCTAAATGCATTGAGTTGCTGCCATGTGATTGGCTGATTAGCAATTTGTGTTACTATAAAGTGACCGGTGAGTGTGTGTATATGTATGTATGTATGTATGTATGTATATACAGTGTATATATATATATATATATATATATATATAATTCATACATTTTATTTTGTTTTAAACTTTGTGTCCACTAGCATATAGACCTCACACCTAACAAACAGTAACAAAAAAGCTGCAAGATTCCAGTTTTGATATAATGGGGTCTTACATGAAACATGTTCATTACTCACAGTAATATGCCCTGTATTATTAGTAATGCCTGAAGACCTATTTATAGATCATTATGCGTGTATCCACATATTAATTTGTATAAACACAACATATTCCACCTCAGAACACCCAGCAAGGACTTACAAAATTGCCGATTACATGCCTCAATAGAGATATTAAGCAATGACAGAGAGGTTACATAATTCACATCGGTAGGCGACTCATAAAAGTCTTCCATCTGGAAGTCACTACTCATTCCCAACAACATGCATCCCCATGCAATAACACTGGAACATTTGTAAATCTCATATGTAGCTGTAAACGGCCCCTTAGATTATCTGTCACTTTAAGAGGACAGAACCAGAGAATGAGAGAGAGAAAGTGAGAAGGATAGAGAGAGGGGGGTAATGGAGGGGGTCTAACAGCACACCCCGGAGGGTCCTTGCTCAAATAATTCCTCTCAAGTCTCATTTGTTTAGCGGCAGACCCGGCGTGGTATTAATACATGCTGCCTATTTTCTTTCCCTTTTCATTCATAAATATTACAATATATGAATGCATATAAAGACGTAAATCAAGTCAATAATGAAAAAAACGCTTTAACATAAAGATACACATATTAAGCTCATGTGGATGGACTAATACAGCTGATCTGGTGTGTGTGTGTGTGTGTGTGTGTGTGTGTGGGGGGTCCTTGTATTACCTACGTTATGGGTGCATGATATAGTAATACCATTCAATTTTGACCTTGTGGAGACATTTTTTGTCCCCATGAGGAATCAAGCTAATAAATCACACAGAATACATTTTTGGGAAAATCTAATGTTTTATGTGAGGGGTAGAGTTAGGAGTAAGGTTAGGATAAGGGCATAGAAAATACATTTTGTACAGTATAAAACCATTACGTCTATGGAATGTCCCCATAAAACATGAAAACCAGTTTGTATGTGTGTGTACTTATCTATAGGTTGACGACACAATATTCCTGAAAACAAAACTAGACATGACAATTATGGATGTCCTATTAAGAGAAGAGCAATAGATGTTTAAATTCAGTGTGTTACTATCTTTATTTATTTAGCTAGGTAAATGTGTGTTCGTGTGTGTGATCGGTGAGCATTAATGCCTCACATCAGTGCTTGTACAACATTAGCTAAACACCACACCATGCATGCCAACTAGTTTATCACACACACACACACATACAAACAATCAGTATGTGGTTTCTTACATTACAGAAATTAAACATTCACATTCCCGAATTCCACTCCACACTTCACCGACTTGAAAAAAGGCATAAATAATTAAGAGTGAATCAATTATTACATATTTTCATGCAGTAAAGTGTGGACAAAGCAGAGCGCCACACACACAAGCGCAGCCATGCATGCGCCTTTGCTCCATCCAATTGAAGCCCATTCGAGGGGAACCACAGACTTAAATGCTTGCATTTTAATGACAGCCGACATACCTTGTTGACATCACATCTGAGACAGAATGGATTAGTATTGAAGGACAGAAATCTAACTGAACATCCTCCACTGTAAAGCACAACATGCTCAAGTGTTTACAAGTGTCCAGACATCTCAATAGGGTCAGCATAATGAGAAAAGAGTGTAGCCACACACAATAAATATGACAGATTGCAGATGTTAAATTGGTTTTCTAAACAATTACCTTAACTTGTAATGGCCATGGTCTCTCTGCGCATAATTAAAACTCTCAGAGATGTGTTTGTATGCAGAATGAAAATGATCTGGCTGCATATCTAACGTCACTGCGCACTGCTGTCGGTGGGCAGAGCTCATTTCACACAGAGCCACAGATACCCTCACTCATAACCGATCAATGTTTTATTGCATTTAAACATGCATTTGAATAGATCTGAAAAATATTCATGCAATTCATAATGTTGATCTATGCATTAATATAACTAATACCCAATTATGACTACGGACAGAGTCACAGCACACCTGAGACCCTGACCATGTGCTCCTGTAGGTAATGTTTGTTTCTCTCTCTCTATATACCTCCCAACCTCTCAAATGCATTATCTAGGTAGCTGATCTTTATCCGTTTGAGCGTGCAACTCGTACTAATTGTTTAAAGGTGAGTTTTCTCTCTTTGGCCAATAAAAAATGCATCCTTTCCAGATCGATTGTTGTTGCTAGGAGACAGAAGCATCCTGAGGCGAGGCAGCATCCCAAACGCCAGACGTGTGTGTTTTCTACTACAGCAACGGCACTATTTCTCTCTCCCCCTCCCTCCCTCTCTTTCTAGCTCTCGCTCGCTAGCTCTCTGATGAGCGAGGACAGTGTTGTCAGCCTCTCTGCTGAGCTCCTTGCGTGCAGACCCACACAGACGGAGTTAAGGAACAGTTTGAAATACGGCAAAGAAGAGGAAAAATGCAAGATTGCCGACAAAAGGAATGATTAACAGAGGTAATGCATTTTTTTCTCACAGAATACTAAATAAGCTTTGCTGCTGTTTTATAACACTGGAGAAATGGAATGGGAATGAATGCAAAGAGAAATTATGCTGTAGCCAAAGTGCAGAGTTGAGCTTCATAAATCAGGGCTGATGTGATATCATTCATTTATGAGTATGTGGTAATGCATAAAAATGAAGGCAAAACACTATTCGCAAATGTTTTAAACTCGTATATGGGGTCTAAAATATTTAGAAAGATACCAAGATTGCATGAGAAAACTTTGCATGCTTCTAAGCTCATCATGTCTGTAAGAGATGTGTCTTAGTTTACACAGACGCAACGAGTAAAAGTCTTTAACCACTTTTAATTCCAAAGTGAATCAAAACTCACTGGGTAAAATGTTTTTATATACAGTATCGTATGCATAAGTCTTACCCATAAATGTAAATCAATCAAGAAAACACTTCAAGAAAGAAACAAGAAAACAGTGCTTTAACTCACTGGGATACTCCTGGGGGGGGAAAGTCCAGAAGTTTTGTATGACCTCTAGGTCTTGCATTTATTTTTATAAAAATATTGATTTACATGTGCTTGTTTAGGAAATCTGGAAAAAGCGGTAGTGTTGCCTAGTGGTTAAAGATCTGTGCCAAGTTAAACCTTTTTCATTGTAAGGGTTTTCTTAGCTTAAGAGTTTGTTGCTGCTGCCTGAATGAAAGGTTGCAGGTTTGAACATGAATTATTCTGTCCTTGATCAAGACACATAATCTCTGATTCTCATACAATTAAGTCACTTTGGATAATAAACATCAAATAATAGACTCACTTTTAGTCTCGTTTTGCATCCTTACAGTCAGTTTCAGCAGCGGTGTGGCAGCTGTGCTTTAGACTTCACCTGGATCTGTAAGATAACCAGAGAAAAGACGAGGATGATTCATAATTTATTGTGTCGGGGGTCTGCGCTGAATTTTAATATCTCTGTTGCGTTGGGTGGGAGCAATGAATGTTATGGTGTGATGTGAGGTTGTAAAGCCTGATGATGTTCTGATATTCTGCACGCAACAGAGGTGTGGCATTAACTCGTTTGGAATGATAATTAGCACGAGTAGTTAAGCTGGAGAACACTACAGAATAGAGTACACACATGTGAAGAGACTTTCACTTCAACTCAGCCACTGATAAAGGCAAAGAATGTCTGTGTCGTCCAGGGTTGCACTAGAGAGTGTGCGTCATTAAAGGTCTATAAATTTAATGATGCGCACATGTTTTGAATATATATTTATAAAAGAATAATAAAAACTGTTAATGTGTGTGTGTGTATATATATACACACACACAACTTTTCACAGTCACCAAAGAGTTTCCAACATAATATTTGCAACATATTTTGTTTTAAAATGCTGGCTGAAAATCAGACGATGATGTGTGGAAGTCTGTGTGAATGTGGGTGCGCTAAAGAAATCATTGTTATTGGACTGGAGGAGTTGGCCTTGAATACACCAGACCACCCTGTTGAAATGCCTGAGAGCTTATTGTGTTTAAAGCTCACAATGCATGCGTTATATGACCATGCATATGTGCATCAAATTAACAGCTTCTAATAAAACTGCACATGTTCATGCACACAATAGTGTTTGCTAATTAGCATTCATCAAAGTTGTTATTCAAACTGTCTGTTGGGATTTGCAAGATTTTATGCATGTGTGCACAAGCGTGCTTCTCTCCATCAGCATGCGTGTTTGTGCAATGGCCCGTTTTGTACACATGTGTGCTTGTGTGGGAGTTTGAATTAGTAAGATGCAGAATGGCCTTGTATAAGACCGGACGACACTATATGTACTGAATATGATGCTGTAAAGTGCTGTGCAGTAATAATTAGCAGTGTGGTCCGCTCAGCGCATGTAAATAAGTTCTTCCACAGCCCAGCGCACTATAACTAGACTTGCACATATGCTGGCTGTCCGTCACTCAGATGAGCGTTAAATGAGACCAAGATCTCACTCTATTACAAACACATCAGAAATCCCTTATTGATGATTACATAGAATAAACGTAAAGCAGCAATGGATTTTTTTGCATTCTGGACCTTGTCACCATACACAGGTATTTTCCTAAAACCAAAAACATGCGACAAACAACATTACAAGTCCAACACAAAAACGGCAGGCATGTAAACCACTGTGAACACAGCTGAAGTATTTGTGAGCTCAGTGATGCGAATGCTGTTTATCTCCATAAGCGTTAAAGCATCCTGAGTGCTTATATTTTTCTTCCTCCTACGCATGTGTTCTCTCTCCGCTTAGGAAGTCTACCTTTGTTAGACTGCATTTTTCCCTGCGACGAAGCCCATGGGTGCAGAGCTCTGTTAGAAATTCTGCTTTAGTAAGAGACTCTGAGGCCCCATCAAGCTTTCAAAAGCCTTGTCTTCATATTCATTAATATGGAAAGAGTATGGAGCTGAAAACTAAAGATGCCATCAATGCACAGTTATATTCTTACATATGCAGCACAGGTATGCTGCACGGTTGCATGCATACACACTTCCAAAGAGCTCCCCTCTTCTCGGTTTGCTAAAATATGAAATTAGCATTGTCAGACATCATTGTGTAAGAGTAAATGAGTAGCGTTAGATTATAATGAGAGAAAGAGCACGTCAAATGCATCACGCGGTGGCTGCCAGAGTGTGGCGTTCCCGCTGAAAGTGATTTTATAAAATAGGCAAGCCTCTTCAGACTCCTTCAAAACAGCAATTCTGTTGAATAAGTCATGCATCAAATCAATAAAGAGATGTTTAAATGTGTGTGTCTGTCTGTGTGCATGCAGAGAGAAAGGGAAAGTGATATGCAGAGATTTCAGCAGTCTGGCAGTCCCACTTGCTGCCAAGTAAATCCCTTTCTGAGCAAAAAGAACAGCTTTGTAGTTTTTTTTTCTGTTTTGGAGGAGCAACGTTGTTGCAGCAGAGCATTTCTACACTCTACAGAGCTCTACAATCTCACAATTACAAAGCAAACTGAATCTCAAACCCGATGCGAACACTTTATTATGATAAAAATATAAGTACAGAATGTTTACCCAACAGTTGGGGGTGTAAATTATGTCAATTAAGTTTAGGCTTAAATTCAGCCACAGGTTATTTTGGTGGAAAAACAGATACAGGGGCTATACAGTGAAGAAGGTAACAACCTTTCATGTGAGAACATTTAATTCTTCCTCCAGGTCAGATTAGTTAAACTTGAAGTTCACCCAAATATGAACATTCTGTCATAATTCACTCACTCTTGTGTTGTATCAAACCTGTATGACTTTCTTTCTTCTGTAAAACACAGAGGGTATATTTTTGAAGAATATGCTGGCCACTTTTTTCAATATAAGTGAATGAGGACTGACTGGGGCTGTCAAGCTTCACAATTATCAATAAAATAGTATACGTATCAATAAATTGCCCCTTGTGACTTGTTTACTATTATTATTATTGAAAATATTGACATCCACCCTTCTGTAGCTCTACTTTGCGACTCATTCTTTTGGGTTATTTTTGAATGAATGATTCATTCACAAATTAGACTGATCTAGCTCCCAAGTTCAACTCACTGGCTTAGCTCTATGTCCATCCATTGCAAAGAATTATAAGTACAATATTTACCTATATTGTATGGTCATGTTCATTGTCATGAGCTTGGAAAAACATCAGCATGATTAAAACATTTTAATATTTGGTTAAACTATTCTTTAAAAAAGATGGTTCTACGTAGCACCAGATCAAGGTTCTTTGATAAATAATATCAGAACCCTCTCTGCTAAAGTGGCATAAAAAAGCATTTCTATTTCTAGAAGGCTAAAATAATAGGAAACATGGTCAAACACCACACACAGTTCTGTGTAAATGGCACAACACCGGCTTATTTTCATGGTCAACTTATGATATATAGGTTCTACATCAAGTTCTGGAATTCATAAATATACCTACTCAGCATGACACTTGGTCTGATACGTTGCGCTGTGGCACTTATGTGGGCATTCTGAGTTGCAAATGTAGTTAAAGTCGTTTTCCTATGCCAAAACAAATTAATTATTATGCTAACATTAAAATTTATTCATGATAGGGTAAATCCTGTCAAAAAAATATCTAGATCGCCCCCCCCCCCCCCCCCCAAAAAAAAAACACAATAAGAAAATAAATTATTCATACAAATGTTGTGATTATTTACTCACCCTCGCCAGCCTGTATGATTTTTCTTCTGTGAAAACACAAAAAGAGAATTCGTTTCTAAATGAATAAACATTTATGTAAGGTATTACATTTAAAACAATACAACTATTATTATTTTCACTGCAGAGGATTCTGGCCATGAAGCGAAAATCCTTGATGGTACTAACAGGCGTCAGTCAGGCCTTTTTTGTTTTGTTTTTGGCCGGAAATCTGATTCAGTTTGATTCCCCCAGTAGGTCTTATTAACTTATTTACCAGAAAACCCTTGTATATACAGCATATAACTCAGTTTTGGGTAGCAATGAATCGGGGAATCAGTATCTGCCTTAAAATTCCCTTTTAGCGCATGTTGAGTGACTGAAGCAGACTACATCTGAAACGACTGAGATGTTAAACATAGCGTAACGTACATCTCTTCTAGACTGGAATGAAGACTTTCTAATGATAGTAATTACTGACAGCGACGGCTTGGCAGGAGGGATCACAGTTTGACTAGAAAAGTTTGGGCATGTAGCCTAAAATGAAACTAACTCCTTTGTCTTTTAGGAGTCTACTCCTGATTGTGTCTGAAAATGTATCTATTTATGTGTGTGTGTAAGTGACTAAATAAATGATGTGTTTTATCAGCTTCGGTCTATGGCTCCTGACAGCGCTTCTGTAAGTCGCCACTGCAGGGCCACTTCCCCCCGCTGAGTCACAGCATCCTGACATACACTTTATCTCTCTGCTCTCTCCAGCTTCTCTGAATATCTTAATCCATAGAATGCGATTAATGGCGAACTCACTCAACTCCAGTTTCATAGCTCAGGAAATGCGGCTTGCTTTCGAGTCATACAAAAGTCCTAATAAAACACGTTGTAGGTCACTCTGTCTTGCAGGACTTGTCCTCGCGCTCAGCTTTCTGAATTTGCTGCGTTTGGAGTTTTTCCTGGCTATAGCTCAGTGTCGTGTTTATGGATCAGTGGCCTTACAGCTGTTACAGAAGCATTTTTAATATTTAATTGTGTCCCTCCACTATTGCTGCTCAAAGGTCTTTTTCTAATCTGCAACACATTTATTATCGTCAAAAAGTGTTTCTATGCAGGATTCAGCAATATAAAGTGCATTCAATACAGTGTGTCGAAGTTAAACTTGCCTGTTGGGGTTTTGCTATGTGGATGCAGATTGCACAACTTCAAGCTCTCGAATTCGATTTGATACTGATCTTGTTTCCATATTGATTCTTTTGGAAACAGTTTATGCACTTGTCAATTTTTCTTAAGTAAGAATTAAATCTCTCAAATAATGCTGCAAACTGAGATCCTTCTCACTTGATGCATTACTATAATATTAAAGGTTAATTTTAAGCCAAAATATATTAAATTCAATTCCTATTTATCAATATTCGATTCATATCTATCAATATTCGATTCATATCAATATTAAACATGTTTTACTTTAATTATCAGCACCCAAATTAAGTTACATTTAAATGTACACATAAGGCAGTATGTATAGTGGCTATTGTTAAAAACTAATGACAAATATATTACTTCAAAGGGTTAAAAAATATATAATGAATCTAATAAAGTATATAGCCTATATTTATCAAAATGTTACTCTCCAAGTAACGTTAACGTTAATTTCTTCTAGCTAATTTAGCTAACTAAGGAGCTAAGTTACATTGAACGGCTAACGTTACTGAGGGAAGTTAACGTCAGAGGTGGTCAGTAACGAAGTAAAACAACTTCGTTACTGTACTTAAGTACATTTTTCAAGTATCTGTACTTTACTGGAGTAGTTTTATTTTGAGTAACTTTTACTTTTACTTCACTACATTCCAAAGCATAAGATCGTACTTTTTACTTTACTACATTTCATAAAACATATCGTTACTCCTTATAATACATCACGTGCTCCGAGACGCAGAAGCGTTGTATGATTCATGAACAAACTGATTATTTTCAATGAACCTGTTCAATCGGTTCGCAACACGCAACAAACGATTCATTCACGAACTGCAATGATCCGATTGCAGCTGTTCTCGAGTCGAAAACTCACTGATTCAAATGATCCGTTTAGAGCGAGTCTTCTTCAGTGAACTGAACTCACGAGTAAAGAACCGGGAGATCTTGTGAGCGCGCGCTACTGATGCTGTGAAAAGTAAGTTACTAATGTCGAATTTTAGGATTAATTATTGTAACTGAAAATAATATTTAGGTCAAAACTGTCAGTTGTTTGTGAACTAAATCTGCTGTAAAGGGTGATCTATTTAAGCCCACTGAAATGCTTGAATGCAGACAGATCAACATCAGTGTCTCTAACGTTATGTTTTAGGTCAAAGAACAAAACATTAAAATAACACCGATTAAATAAAATAACTCATGCACGTTCATATTCCCCGCTGCTGTAACGTTAGCAGTTTTATTAAAATGCTATGCATTTAGACCTATGTGACGTCTGTTTTTATATTGTTTATCAACAGTATACATTTTTATATTGTTTAGATCAACTAGCCGAGTAGACAGATGTGAATGTTTATTCATAACCATACTGAAAATAAGTAAATATTGTTAGCTGATGCTAACTGTCTAGCTAACAAGCTTGCTGGTGCTAAGTTGAGGAAATTTTTAGATATAAAGTCCAAATATCTTTATTCAGCCACCTAGATAGATTCCATCTGAGGGAAGAAGAAAGGATGTGACGTTCAGAACATAGTAACTACAGTAATTATCAGAGTGAAAAGTGATGCCCTCTGGGGGCTTTTGGCCAGGGGTGTTTTTACACCACAGACAAAGTTTGAGAAGAAAAAAAAAAATTCATTAGGAAAATATTAGTTAGATTTTCCTTAAAATGTTTCTTCCTAATTTCAGGCCTAATTCTCATGTCATATATAACTGACGTTCTGCAAAACAACAAGTGTTCTAAAACACTTTTTTCTTCCTGGTGAAGATTAGATGGTGAAATCTGTTTTCTCTCAGATACATGGCAGTGTAAGCTTCACAGTGACTTACTACATCACCTCTCATCAACATAGTCCATATCAACAAAATATATATCTTGAACTCTATATAGTGGTTATTTTGGGGAAAAACCCAGGTATTTTGGGCAGTAGGATTATACAATATGTGCTAATATAAAATTAATAAAGTAGTCTAGATAAAATTGCAAAATAAATCTGTCTATCAGTACTTAAGTACATAAAAAATTGAGTACTTTTGTACTTTCACTCGAGTAAAATTGAAAAAGCAGTACTTTTACTTTACTGAGTAATATTTTATTATACGTATCTGTACTTTACTCAAGTACTTGATCTGTGTACTTTGCCCACCACTGGACATAAAACGTTCCTTGATGTTGTCCACAGATTGTTTTATTGACATCTTTCCGCGGTTTGAAACGCGATAACATGAATTAAGATCAAGTTCAGTAAGTTGCACTGTGTCTTTCACAATACCTTCTGATTTCGTTATATTTTATTGCATGCTTTAACATCAAGCGGAGGGATGATGTTCATGTTGCGTGCCATTAAGCTAACAGTGCGTTTTGCACCACTGTCCAAATCTGCTTTCCAGTGCCACGCCAACCTACGCTACAACGACAACTGCTTTAGGGCGTGTCCAAATTGGGGGCGGAGCA
Source organism: Oxygymnocypris stewartii (assembly GCA_003573665.1). Taxonomy (NCBI): domain Eukaryota; kingdom Metazoa; phylum Chordata; class Actinopteri; order Cypriniformes; family Cyprinidae; genus Oxygymnocypris; species Oxygymnocypris stewartii. Next base: position 4,653 of record QVTF01000345.1, on the reverse strand, counting down.
CGCATCTAAAACGATGTGTACACCCTGTTTTGCCGTTTCATCTTCTTCTTTTTACAGCGATCAGTTATCGACCAGGGCGTTTTTCGCTCGATATTTGCATAAAGTCGAGGAATGCCTAAACTGCCGCTTTCAAATCCGTACTGCACCGCGCAGACGTTCAAGCACGCTCCGCTGCACTCGTGCCCTAATGCACCGTATATCCTGAGGTGACTACAGCGTCACAGCAAAGAGCGCCAAAACATAATTTATCTTTTGAATTTCGTAGTAAAATTGACAAAAATAAAAGCTGAGACGTAAAAAAAAAAAACTTAAAGTACAAAGCTTAGTGTAATCATTGGACAGAGACATTCTCATAAAGTTTGTGGAAGCTTTCCCGCATTGGCTGCAAAATTGGGATTTAAGATGCGTTATGGCTTCATTATAATGAAAATCGATTAAAATTGGCCAACCCGGGGTCCTAGGTGCTGGTATGATTTTGTGTGATATATAAAAAATAAACTCAATGTAGCAAGTAAAATATCCCTTTCTTGCTTGTTTTATCCATAAGATTAACTTTAATATCATATTTGTATTATAAAAAGGACAGAATTACAGAATACCCACCCCCACACACACACACACACCCTTTCTTCAGTCTAAGTCTATGGAATATTTCACCTGTTTCAAGTGTCTACTAGGTGAAAGTTTATGTTGCGTATGTTCACCTAGAAAAGTAATACCACACCTCTGCTCAACACAAACCACACACATTTGAGATATCCTTTGAAATAAGGCTACCTGTCAACATTGTGATTTAATGTGCTGTAATGTCATTTTTACACATGTCTAATTTAAAATCAGGTACGACACACTTTAAAAAAAGCCATGTGCATTGTCGTAATGGCTTCCATCCAGCTGCTGTTAAATTTACATGTAGATTTTTTTTCCGCCGGATCACCACATGAGTCTTCTTTCCCAATTTTGTGGTGCTTGTTTCCTTCCTGCGGTACTCACAGTAGGCTACTGCGCACATATCAACAGCGCCATTGGGTTGTAGGATGCCAAGTTGAGGTCACAAAATAATTCATAAGTTGCACGAGTATATTTGCAGCAATAGCCAACAATACATTTTATGGGTCAAAATTATAAAATATATATTTTTGCCAAATATCATTAGGATATTAAGTAAAGTTCATGCTACATAAAGATATTTTGTAAATTTCATACCATAAATATATTAAAACTTAATTTTAGATTTTGATAAAATATGCATTGCTAAGAATTTAATTTAACTTTAAAGGCGATGTTCTCAATATTTCGTTTTTTTTTCATTCAGCTTTCAGATCTATCTAAAAAAAAGTATTTATTTATAACATTTATTACATAAAAAAAATACACATATGACTGTGGTCCAGAGTCACACATGGGTTGAAATTTGTATGATTTGTATGATTTGGGGGAAATACAGGAAAATATTTAAACGGGATGATAACAGGATAGAATGGTAAGATACGGGAGAATCCCGGGAAAACTGGAGGGTTGACAGGAATGCATTTGTATCCACACATAGCATGAACAATGCATGACGATTAACGGTGTATGAAGTGTAATTTTCAAAAGGGATTTGAACAAACCCTTAACTCTAAGGTTCCTTAGAGCAAGTGATCTGAGATTAAACCTACTGTCTTTTAATATGAAGGGCAGGACCATTAAACTAAAACATCTAACCACAACAGAGATTGTGTTAAACCATGGGAAACAAATGAAGTGCTCTCTGGCTCTGAATAGCTACTTCCTTTAGCGGGGGTTGATGGTCCAACCGTGGTCTGTGTGTGGTGTGTGTGTGTGTGTGTGTGTGTGGTGTGTGTGTGGGGTGTTGTGGTGCCAGGTTTCAAGCTTAGTACCACTCTATGAAGAACTCAAGTGGATCTTTTAGTCATTCTTAAAGAACCGCTTCAATAGTGGGAAACGGTCCTACAGACACTCTCATAACATACATGCAAAGAAACAGAGCACAAACACATACTTCAGAAATAAAACTCTATTTGAACTCAGCCTTAATTATTAAACCTCTGTGTGTAACCCCGTTTACTGTTTGGAATATACAATTTGCCTGGAGAATGATAAAAACGGGTATAAAAATAAAATCATAAACTCATAAAAAAGGGAGGGGACGGCCATTTATAGACACTGAATATCTACTTAATATCTACTTAGCAACATGCAAAAAAGGCTCTGTAGGTGCATTTGGATAATTCTTTGTTTTTATTGATTTATTTTGTGTTCATTTTGTACCTTCCTTGCCAATACTTTAAAAGGAACTGCTAAAAAATTACAAATCTGAATTACTGTACTAGCCATATAGGGGGGGGGGGGGTCCTAAAATGTTAGTTTACCAGAATTCAAAGCTGAATGAGACGACTCGCCTCATTAAAGGTCAAAGGCGAAGCTGAAGTCAAGGGTCTGCCATAACAGTGACAATTCAGTCCAGATGCTTTCTAAAAAGAAGCAGAACTAGCAGACGGATTCTACATGACCTCAGCTACATCAACACACAGTGACTTTATTTAGATGAGAACAGGGCTCTAATAAGCTGTACTGGCATCAGACGCAGTGAGTGATACGTCCTTCATGCGTAATTTGTCTTCAACTCCATTTCTAAAACCATGCGCTAGCTTAATGTAGTGCGCTGTGGTAATGTCCTCCCTTGATCTGCTTTGCTGATTGGCAGATGAATCGATTGGCATGCTGGTTAAGACTCTTTTGGTGTGTTTCATCATCAGAGGAGTTACTCACAAAGAGGACGAGTCATCAAAGGCTCTAGTGCACATTACAACTTTGCAAATGCAAGTTCTGACGGAAGATTGGATGATGTAAAATGTCTCTGCCAATCACAAGCTCTCATTTTGCTGCAGTAAAATGGTATTGCGTGCACTACATGCTTAAGTCAATGTGTCAAATATTTTATACTAGAAATGGGCTAGTCTTCTCGGTTGATTTGAAATGTGGTGATAATGACATTCTAGGCCAGGTCAGGCCAGTAATTGAGATTTGATGACATAAAATAATGCATGCCTTATTAAGTTGTATTTTTTTCTAGTGAAAATATTGGAAGGGAAGGTCAAAATCTGTATTAATGACTGGAACTGGCCATGTAGAAAAAAAATTATATTTTATTTTAAATATTAAATATGAGGCAAAAATAAATAAAACAAATTTTAAGAGCAATTCTATCTATCTATCTATATATATCTATACACACAACATCTAAAAAGAGTTACATTGTAAAAACAAAACTGTTAAAAATATAATAATTGGCTTACAATACTTTATCATTTTCAGCCCATTCCAACTGATGCTTGCACTATAGTCCCATAAATCATTTTCACAATTTCAGCAAAGTCTCATATGTGCAAGCCAGCTACATAATGTTACCTTGGTGATATATTTAATTTGCAGGAACAATGCTATAATACATCACACAAAAACAAATGTTAAAATTTGAAAGGATGAATACACATGCACATGATCAACAAACATGAAAAGCCGTGACAATGCAGCACTTGCAAGTGACAGTTCTGTCATTGGTCTGAAATGCTCTCAAACTGGCCCCGGGCCATCCTTACAGTTGAACCCCTGCTATTATCTTGTAAAAGCACAAGTATTCAATTTAATAGAATGTATTCTGTCCCAGGAGGATCAAGACGCTCTCCAATAAAGACTATTTCCAAATAATTGCACCATGACAAAAGAATTCTTGTTTAAAACATTTTGCAACAACCCACTATATTCTTTGTGGCCCTTGAAGCAAGCAAAACAAATTCCATAGTTTTTACGGATGAAGAGAATTGTTGCTTGTAAAAAGGCATAACTTTAACCTTTTTTTGGCACAGGAATTTAAAATTGATTTTTTTCGAGGTGACTGTTTGATTTAAGCATGCTGTTAAGGAACTGCCTGCGAGCAAAATCCAATTAATTCCTGAGCCTCTCTGTACCCAAAAAACGCCCCGTACCGCTCTTCTGTCCTACTCCTCTTAACTAATTATCATGATTAGCCATGAGGAACTGCTTAAAGATAGGCTACAGTAGGTGGTTGAGGGAAGGAACAAAAATGCCTGCAACTTCCCACCACCAAGAAATTAATGCAGTCTGGGGAATTGTGTCAAAATCAACCTGTTTTATTGATTTGATAATGAGCATCTAGATGAATATAATTCATTTAAAGATGTTCAGTGATTAGTTTGACCTCGTATTTTGTTGTGGTTCATTTGTTTCTGCCTCTGAATTGATTTATAGCACTCATGATAGAATGACCTGTGTGCTGCTGTACTATTTAAAGATAAAACCCTTTATAAATTATATTTTTAATTAGCAAAACGCTCATTTTAAAGTGTTTATTTTACTAAAATTCATATGGTTATGAAATGTGATTAATAATGATAACCACTCTGATAACTTTTTGTCACATGTAACACCTGTTCTTAAAATGAGATTCCAGCTTGGTGGAGAATGCAAATAATTCATTAGCACAAATTATGCACAGGGACTCCCTTTGTGTACAATAACATACAGCTGGTTATTATATTCCCTCTGATTTGACAGGCATGTTTACAGAGTAATATATAATAATGGATAAACATCTGTGCTAATAATTTGAATGTGTCATGTTTAAAA
>QVTF01000344.1:0-39283 GCA_003573665.1 Oxygymnocypris stewartii | reverse complement strand
TCATTGGACACAGCAGAACTGCCAGTGACTTCTGCGTCGCATGATTCTATCAGAATGGGAGGCTCAATAGACGGCCTCCTCCCAATAGCCTCATGCATCGCAGAAAACCACGGCCATGTGGCTGCTGTGGCCTCCCCACTATCTGTTCCCGTTCCCGTAGGAGGACAGCGGAGCTCCTAAAATAAAATAAATATATTGTCTATTAAACTAGCAGGTAGAAAATTCACACAAAATGAAATACATGCATTCAGTTTGTACCTTATATTTTCTTTTTAAATTTGAAGAACTTTACTACACAATAAAAATCAACAAATTTTTTACTCAAACAAAGACAAAGATAGTGTAACAATATTATGATAAATATTATCTAAAACCTCACTGCGTTAATCAAACAAAGTGAAAACAAAATGTTTTTCCATGCATTCTGGTGGAACAGAACTCACATCCAGGCTTTTTTGGCACTGTTCCTCTTCCCAGTGAAGTCGGAATCCAGCTCCATCCTCAATTTAATAACTGTTCAGTCTCTCCATCAGTCCCTGTAAGAAAGAATTTTACAACACAGTGAAAGCAGTTCAAATAATAATGTGTTGCATATTAACCGGCATAAACAAATATACAGTGTTATCAACACATTAAAACACATTACTACATGCCTAAATCAAGATCATTCTCTATTCCCTAGTTATCACATTTAAAAGCAATAAGCCAGTAAAATCATAGAAACATAATAAAAATCATTAAAAACTGTGCTGAAAAGTACACTTTATACATCAAATTAAAGGCACCGCAAAAAAAGAACACCGATTTACAATAACTTCATGCTTAATACTCACATTTCTGTGTGTTTGAATGTTCTGCCATGGTAGCACTTGGAGCAGATGTGAAGTGGGAGGAGAATTATACGTGCGACACGTTTAGGCATAAACAACTTCCGCATAGGATACACCTGTGTATCCTCGCTCATGACTCCTCAGAAGCCTCCTCCCTCCTCGACCCTCGACTCCTCCCGGTGCAATTAGAGAATTGAGATGTCCTTCAATATGGCTGAGCTCGATCGGTTTCCGGGTCATAGGAAGGAGGATAGAGGAGCGAGGAGACGAGGAGGGATATTGAGAAGCACCCCTTGTGTTTCCGTGCCCATATTTGGTTTTTCCTGTCCTAGTTTTGTTAATTAGTTCATTAGTCCCCTCATTACTCCTCACCTGTTCCAGTTTTCCTCATGTAATTCCTCAGTGTTCTTAAACCTTAGTTTTTCCCGTGTCTGATATTGTTTGTCTTCCGTCTTCCTCCATGTTCCCCGAGTTGGTCAGTAAAAATAAGTTATTGATTGGACTCCTTGCTCCTGGCGGAGCGTGACACCCTCGGCTGGGGGTATCAGGATTCACAATTTTATCACGATTCTTTGTCATGTTGGTTTTTCTATTTTGCAAGCTGTTTGAGCATTACAGCCAAACAAATTCCCTATTATAAAGGCAAAGCCTTTCAAAGCAACAAAATATAAACAATATAGCAGAATGAGAACAACGATATAATTACAAATACACATAATATACAAATAAAACAAACAATGCTTTATTTTCAGGTACAATAGGTGTAGTTAGCAGGAGCATTCAAGAAACTGAATGAACAAATATTAAAATAAAACACAATATAGATTGATTCCTATTAAAGAAACTGTAATAACGTTTTTCAGTCAAGAGAAGTGAGTGAATTTTATCTTTGTATTTGGTGTTTTATTAAAATTAAAGGAGTTATTCAGCCAAGAATAAAACTAGGCTAGTGTTTTATTTTATACCTTAATTTACTCAAAAGTTGTTTTAAACCGGAGTTTCCCTCTTCTGCTAAACATAAACGCTACTTTGAAGAAGGTGGAAAACTAAACAGTTGCTGGTCCACAATGTTCCCTACTATCAGTCAATGTGGACCAGCAGCTATTTGTAAAATAAAACCTACCATAGGGGTCAAAATAGAACTTAAACAAATATAAAAGTAAATAAATTGTAAGCAAATTTAATTTTTGCAAATTACAATTGTAACTCTAGACAGTTACCTATGGCAGTAATACAGTAGTCTGATTGATGTTATGGTCTCACTCATTCAGAAATCACGCACACACACGCACACACACACACACACACACACACACACACACAAAAGCAGTTTTACTATGAAACCATGGTTAATTTTTGTAAGGGTTGTGATGTTCACATGCTTTTTTTGTTGAAGAAATTATAGAGGCTATGTCATATAGCAAAAAGGTGGCCAAAAAATAAAGATTCAGTGGATATTTGAATTAAATGTTTGGTCAATAGTCAATTAAACAAGGATCGTCCTGTAAGTATAACAACAGCAATTACCAGGCATTTGGCGCTCTTTACAGGCATTTATAACATGAAATGTGAAAAATACAATAGACACCATCACAAAATCTGTAATGGTTTTACTGGTGTGACGAGTCTGCTGCCTCCCCCCCCTTATCATCATCATTACCCCGTCCTTTAACGTCGCCCTTCACCAGGCTCCCGACGGGAGTGTGTGTGTGTGAGAGGAGGGGCGCTGAAACAGGCAGGTCTGGCGGCGTGTGATGAGGCACACCTGACATGAATGAAGCCTCATCACCGCCGCTGTTATATGCCAAGCGCGCCTCTCCTCGGGAGACCGGTCTCTTCCCCGTGCATGCACGCTGGTGTCCTCGTGGGTCCAGGAAGGGAGCGTAGAGGGAAACCACGCCGCCAGAGCTGCCGGACCCGCTGTCCGGACGAGATCCGCACCCGTGATACGGCCGTCGGGCCAGGATGCCGGGCCGACCAGCCCCGTCGAGTGCCGTGGGCCAAGAGGTAGACGAAGCCGCTGGATAAGCTACCGCCCCTCGAGCCCGGACCTCAGCGGGGAGCGCGTGCGGCCGCCGGACTCCGCCCCTTACCTGGACCTTTCCTTCTTGAACACTGCCCCTCCTTCACAAAGCCCGCAGCACGACGAGGGCACCAGATCCCCCTGTTTATTTTGGACACTTTTCCCCTTGGACACTTTTATTTTATTATTTTGTCAAATAAAAGCCTCTCCGAGGCCTGACGCCACGCCCACTGTGTCTGTCGTTTGCTCCTCCCGTCACTGGTTATAATGGGACTATGTCTTTACTGGAAACTGTAATGGACCCCGTGGGTCTCTACTAGTAACTGGTCATCTGAACTGGACTTATATTGGTGGCTTGTTTAAACCAATAAATCCTAATGGAATATATCCCCAAACACACTACAGAAAAGCATATTATAAAGGTTTTAATAGTTAAAAGTTAATGGTTTGTAATGGTATTTGTGATGGTATTAGAATTTTCTGTGATGGTTCTATTGGGTTTTTTTCAGCTGGGTTGCCTCAATGTTTTTATATAATTTTAAGACATTTTAAATTCTGTTGTTGGCTTAGATCTGTTTTTCATAATCACAATATATATATATATAGTCTTAATACTTCTCTAATTATGAATGTAGCCTACTTGAAAGTTTTCATCTTGCTTGGTTTTCATCTTTTTTTTCGGCGCCAGGTTACTGATGTCTTTTCACGGGCATAGTTGTCCATCAGTTATGATCATCTGCGTTCAGCCGCAAATGTGAGGGCTGCATCCGAAAACTGAAAAAATGCTGCCTTCGGAAGCAGCATTCCAAGGTAGGAAGGCATCAAGGCACGTCCGTATCCGAAGTTATTTTCATTTCCTGTCTCATGAAATCCCTTCATCTGATTTTTTTGAAGGCAGCATAGATGTATTCTTCGCTGGGTGTATTCCACATCCACTGTAAAGGAAATGACAATTGAGGGGACGGGAGTGATTTTTGTGGGAAGGTTATGTTCTGTAGTCTCCTCTAGGGACCCATAAACTAACGAACGGCACTAACGTGGGACGGTGCAAGCACACCACGTCCTGTTTACACAGACAGTGAGCTTTCTTTCCTCTAGAAAGATTAGCGGTTTCTACAAAACAGGTTAGGTGAAGTATTTCTATCCATCGCTCATGCTGTCCACTTTCCCGTTGCTTTCGAAATTTGTATTTTTTATATTTTTTTTATACGCAGCAGAAATGTTGTCATGCAAAATAGAGCAACGAACTGTTTATTGTAATGCTTTATGAAAGCTTTGCAATAATTTGTACGATAGCCTAACGTTATCTAAAAATCCGACCACGGTGAGTCTCGTGTTTAAACTAAAGTATGTATAAAAGAGGTTCTATGCTCTTTTTTCGTTGTAAAAGTCAAGTTAAGGTTTCATTTTCAGTATGTTCTGTACACTGCGACTATATCAGCATATTTTATTATTATTAGTATATTGACATGGCTATGAGGTTTTTAAATTATTTTACAATAGCCTATGTCTTCAAGACTGTAAATCCACATGACTCACACTGAAAAAAACAATAAGTATAATTTACTGTTTTGCAAGTTTTTGCACGAATATTTTTCAAGTAAATTTCACACAGATGGAAATTAAGTAAATCTACTTAACTAAGTTAAGTAAAATTAACAAACCGATTAAGTACATGTAACTTGACATGTTAAATTTTATTGAGTAATCTTTACTTATAAATCTGATGTAATTAATATAATTAAGTATAATCAGTTGTTCTTTTAAATATATTTTACTTGTTTTATGCAGTGCTGGTAATTAATTTAAATTACATTTTACTGTTATAATGTGACAAAATAATACGATGACAATGTTATGTAGTTAAGTCTTTTATTAGGAAGAAATAACAATGCAAGAATTATCAAGCATTTACAGAAATCTTTCATGCCTAAGATCACTTTAAAATAGTTTAAACAGCTTGAGCATTGATAAACATCCATGTTCAATAACATATTAAACACATTAAACTCCAACATTAGCAGTTATGCATAGATATGACAGCTTCTTAATCTCAGTATGAAAACATGACTAACAGGCTGGAGTTACAAATAAACCTGTAACTAAGCCCCTGAGCCCACACCAAAAATGTGTAGTTAAGAGTCTGTTATTAGGAAGAAAAAATGTAAGAATTATCAAGCACTTACAGGAACCTTTGATGCGTAAGATCACTTTAAGACAGTTTAAACAGCTTGAGCATTGATAAACATCCATGTTCAATGACATATAAAACACATATTAAAACTCCAACGTCAGCAGTTTTATGCAGATATGACAGCTTCTTAATCTTAGTATCAAAACATGACCACAGACTGCAGTTACAAATAAAGCCTGTTAACTAAGCCCCTGGCCCCACCCCCAAAAAAGAAAACTCCTTGCCCAAGTGTATTTTGAAAAGTTTTTAAACTAACCAAAAACCTGAAAAAGAAATTCTGAAATTTGTAAATGTTAAATTATTTTGTCAAAACAAAAGTTTTATCAAATGAGGGTAACCTGCTTTTATGAGATGCAAAAGTTGAATATATATTTGTTCTGTACTCACAATTATTGAAAACACAGGTCACTGTTTCATACTTTTTTAGATGACCTCGAATGTGCTCAAAGTATTGTTTTTCTGAATGGTTACTGACTGAATTACAAACAAGACACCTAAATGAGAGGGCCTGTGTAGAGTCCAATGACTCTCTGTGATCTCTAGACCAGTGGTTCTTAAACTTTTTCAGGAGGAGGCCCCCTTGCGTAGGGTGAATTCTTTTGTGGCCCCCCCAAAAGAAAACTCATGACGAAAACATCCTCAAACTTACAATTTTACTTACAAATTTTAGATTGTACCAAAAACAAATTAATTTACAAATTAACAATGCTGGAACAATTCTGTTTGTAGCGTCTCTGATGTTGAATATACAAAATTGGTAAAAGGCTACATTTCATAAAATATAACAAATTGTTATAAAATAGTTTTGACAGTTAACAATAATATTGTCTGGTAAGTGCAACAAAAGTATTAAATACTGAACAGTTATTTCGGATGTCCATAGTAGAAGATCAATACTGAAAAGTTCATTTACATTTGATTTGTAAAAAAGTGCATTAAACTTCTTACATTTGAATGGAGTAAATGACAGTGGCTCAAGGTTGGTTTGCAATTTGAACCGCAATCTGTTTGTTTTTTCAGCAATCTGTTTTTCTGCAAGAAACATGAAAAAATGTCTGCTCTACTTAAAAAAGAAATCGTTTTTCAATTTAGAAGACATATACAATATTATACAAGTTTTACAATATAAAAGAAATCTTGCAATGCAGATTTTGCTCCTCCCCGAGCATCACTCGGCACATGTCCCGATCGCGTGAGGCTTTTTACATTTGGCTATATGCAGGGCTGCAGGATACGATGCTTGCTGTGCTTTCTCGTGTATTGTCGTGATATGTTAGTCAGTCGTACCTTTTGCTAGATGTATTCTTCTTTCTTTCTCTGAAAAAAAAATCCTTACTTTTATTCGCAATTAATTGTTGTGACATGTCGGTTGAGTTTCAGTGCTTCAACGGATCACATTTTCAAGCACAGTGTGCACTGTTTTCTGCCGTCACTAATATTCCATAACGTCATATTTTATGTACGAGTAGTCAAATTTACGCAGTTTCTTTCTTTCACGCTGGGCTCTTCTGTATTCGCCTTCTCAGCTGAGACACTGCATCCTCTATCTAAAAACTTGTACATTTTAAATAGTCTTAGCATTTATCAGTGTGTTCGTGTTGATGTGTTCACTAGTACGTCAACGGTTTGGTGACGTTTCAGCGTAGTGTGCTGCGCATAATTGATATGTTTTAAATATTTAGATTTTTTTAAATACATCATAGTTCAGATAGGACAATCTTGACTTGCATACAGGTAAAAAAAAAAAAAAAAAGTAATATCCTAGAATTTCTTTGCGGCCCCCCTAGTGCCATCTAGTGGCCCCCCAGGGGGCCGCGGCCCCCAGTTTGAGAACCACTGCTCTAGACAAATGAGAGTGCAGGGCAGTCCAGGTCCTGAAGCAACAAGGACAATCTGAGTATGGGCAAGGAATTGAGCGGTTTTGTGTGCTGTGACAGTGCTTTAGTCGGTAATGTTTTAGAAGCTCCGATCTTTGCAATGCAGTAAAGTTAAATTTTTTGCACAACCACCTCATCAGTTCATCAGTTCATATTAAAATGCTTCAATCAAGAGAAAAAATATTAACTGTACCCCTGTGTGGAGACACAGACAATTCATTACATTTGGTCTCTCACTTCTGTCCCTTTCAACCAGGTTACAGCAAAGACAGCACAAAGAACTGCATGCACTTGAGAAATATTCTGCAATTAAGAAACAGACAAAAGAAATCAGTTAACAGCATACATTTTTTTTTTAACAAAAGTTAACTAGTATTTGCATTCACATAATTTATTTCACTAATTTGATGAAACTAACAAGGAATTTTTAAACACTCCAGAAACGGTGGCTATCTTTGAGTTTTACTTTTTTTTCTTTGGAGACCACAGTCTTTGGAACGAGATCACACAAAACTTGTGTAAAAAAGTGATAAAACAACTCCAAAACGAAACGTCATCACTATATTGAACCAAATCAGATCAAACTCATAAAAACATTACCGTACAAGTTCTCCTCACCATTTCCTTGCATTAAACCACGTTAATTTAAATCTAAGTTAAATCGTGTCCATATTATAATAATCTTTCACTCGTTTTGATTTTTTTTTTAAAGGCAACGAGTTATGGTAATTTACAAAATGGACGCGATTGAGTAAAGAAGGGACCCATTAATAAACAGAACGCACAATTTAGCAAATTAATTAAAGAATGGGGGAATGATTTATATTGTGCACGATTTATATAAAATGATGGAATGAAAACCTGTTCACGTATTATTAATTCGTGGCCGCGATACGTATTGTTCCGAAAAGCAATGCACAAACATACAAAAATAACAATAACAACAAAATTCTCACGAGTTAACATTCTCGTTTTTTACCCGTATTTATGTGAAACTTTAAGTTTAAACGTGTTAAATATTTTGCAATGTAACGTTAGTTTATATGGCGCTCGTTTCACAAAGCTAACTCAAGAACACTCTAAACCTTTCAAAGGCACAGAATTAAGTGATGACAACACCATCATCTAATAAAATTACATTTCTTGAATAAATGAAATCTAAAAATCCGTAATATAATGTAGTTTTAAATACTTACCTGCCGAGAAGAGGTGGTGGTGTAGATGTAGAAGCCATTGATCTTCGCGGGATTTCTTTCAACGCATGCGCAGTTTCCTTCCTTCAAGACGGCGTAAATTTTACATGATTTTTTTATTTGCTTCAAGTACTTTATTAATTCGTGTAAATATGACAGAGAGTCACAAGTAAAATGTACTTGTCTGTCGGATGTCTAATAATTACAAGAAAAAAATGAGTATATATTTAGGTTTTACTTAATATTCCTGAATTTTTTATTTTACAAAAATATTCTTAGCAAAAGATGCATGAGTTATTCTGTTTTATTTACTGAGCCATAAAATCATTTTTTACAGTGTAGTGAAAGCTTGTACCATTGCTATGTTATAGGCCTACATCTCAAAATATGCCCTTTATTTATTTATAATTTTAGTAAATATTTTGTGGCTGTGTAGCTGTGTCTCGGACTGAGTGGTGGAGACCTCCATGAGGACTGAAAGATCCATGGACAAGACACAGACATTTAGAGATGGAGACTTGTATACAGAGGTACTCGCATATAAATAAACATTCAATGAACTTAATGAGGACAGTTTTAGAGATATAATAGCATCTCTTTATACAGTCATATTACACAAATGCATTACAGAGCTTGAACCCTTGGAACTTATTACTATACTTAAATGGATCATTCATTTTATGCGGCACAGTATAAATGTAGCTTTGTATTTTATTATAGCCTGCTGTCACACACACACACACACACACACACACACACACACACACACACACACACACACACACACACACACACACACACACACACACACACACACACACACACACACACACACACACACACACACACACACACACACACACACATATTTGTGTAGAACACGATACAAGCTGTGTCTCATTTAGAAGACTGCATCCTCTGGAGGTCGAATCCTCTGAAGGTTGCATCGTCTGTAGTATGCGTAACTTTTACGTTACGTTACGTAACTTTTACGTGTCCTCAACCTAGAATTAAACGAGACGGCCTTCTTAGGACGGGCGGAACAGGAAACAGGAAGTATGAAGTTGATTTGCCAACAGATTTAGAGCATCGTTGTGCTCTCACACTTAAATGAAGGACAATTGTTTCTAAATATGGAACGTAATAAAAAAAAACTGCTTTTACTTGTTTTATTTTGCTCAATGTTTGAGGAGCTGCAGCGTACGTACAACAGACATCTGTTAGAGAGAAGAGAAAGGAGGATATTAAGAAAAACGTTTATCCGTTTTTACTGGAGGCAAGTTAAGTTGAAAACACCACATCTGCACTTGTGTGTACATCTGCTGGTACTGGAAATTTTCAAATTAATGACGTTGTTTAAGGCGACTGTATCTGTGAAAGGGGCTAAACTCTTCCTCTGAATATTCTGTCAATTTAAATTCATTATCTCACTAAATGTGTAACGTAAATCATTTTTAAAACCTTTGCCACCACAGGAGAATACATCAACCTGTTTCTAAATATGCCATTTATTTTACATCGCGATTTAAAAATAAAAGTTTCTGAGTGCCATGTGGCCAAATATTACAATTAAATTGATTTAAACATAGTTTAATCACACTGTAAAGAGAAACATCACTTGGCGCCCTCTGCAGGTATTTGTTACAATAAATAATGTACAGTTGGTTCTGTTCATATCATGTATAGGCATATTAAAATATGTATTTTAACAGTTCAATAAAACCCATGTGTATTACTTGGTTTTTATATTTTATCTGAGCCAATTATTATTGCCTCATCGTTAGTTAGGTTTATATATAAATACTTGTACTAAAGCCTGGTTTTCACTTAGGTCTATTTGTGTTACTAAAAAATAACAGAATATTCAATTGTCAAAATAAAATTAATCAGTAGATTACTTGATAACCAAAATAATATTTAGTTACAGCCCTAGATTAGTTCAAGTATTTCAAAATACAACTGCATTGTTTTACTTTTTGTAAATAAAAGACAAATATTTTGTCATTGAACATTCCTTAAAAAATAGTATACAAATATTATCTTGCTCTAGTGAACCAAGTATCTATATTTCGTCTCATTTCGTGAGCTAAGTGTATTGTCACACACCCTAGTGTCGATAAGTGTGATATAGCTCATGCGTGTAAGATATAGCTTGCATTCTTCTGGTCAACCATATATTCATAAAATGTTTGAATAAGGAAGGCAATAACTTTGCCGTAGCATCCTTTCAAATGTTAAAGTTGTCACAGTCATTGCATACTTTGCATGTGCTGCCTTGCCCCGAAAAAAAAGTTCAGGCTCGGGTGTTTTTTTGTTGTTGCATTAACCCCTGCATGTAGTTACAAAGTTACTTATAGTTAGTACAATGTCCTAAGTGGACTATCAAAATAAAGTGTAACCTAGTATTCTTTCTGAATTAATCTGTGTTATGAACTGATAATGTTCATTTTGTGTTTCTCTACACGTTGAGGTATTGTGAAATCACAGATGAAGGTTGTGCTGCTCTGGCTTCAGCTCTGAGATCAAACTCCTCACACCTGAGAGAACTGGATGTATCTGGGAATAAACTAGGAGACTCAGGAGTGAAGCAGCTCTCTGATGGACTGAAGGATTCTCAGTGTAAACTCGAGAAACTGTGGTAAGATCATGACTGCAAGAATTCAATGTGAACTGGTCCTAAGAGAGGAGGCTCCACTCGCTCATCATATAACAACTACAACCCTCCCCATTTTTATCATTTTTTTTACATTTTATTTTAACAAACTTTATGATATTATGAAAAAGAAAATTACATAGAAAAATGTGACAGCTGATAACTGAGGAGAAATCCAATTTATTCTTTATACTGATGTGTCCCAAGATTGGTTCCACACAGAGCATAAATAATTTCTCATAAATTGGTATAATACTGAACGTCATATTTTATTTTTCCACATAGATCAGTTAAACCATGTTACACTATTAAGGAAGTTGTGCAACAGTTATATCAGAAGTGGCATATTTATCCAGTTGTGCCATTTCCAGTTCACCTTCTGTTGTTTTTATTGGCACAATCTTCTCTGGAATGGCCCAACTGTGAGTGTTGCCATCTAGTGGGCCCACTAATTAGTACAGTTATGAATGTGTCATACGTGTGTTGAAACGTTCACAGTATGCAAAAGTAGAAAGGTTGAGCTACATGTTCAAGTCTACGCAGACACTGATGATGAAATTTAGATTTTTTTCTTTTTTTTATTAATTCATTAATTTAATTGTTAGAATTTGCAGAAAATGGATAACTGAAGCATAGTTCCATCATTGTGACATGGTTTAAGGTTACTATCAATATTTTATAATACATTCCTCCTTGTGATCTTTGTGTTTTCCGCAGTTTGAGCAGATGTGATGTCACAGATGAAGGTTGTGGTGCTCTGGCATCAGTTATGACATCAAACCCCTCACACCTGAGAGAACTGAACCTCTCATGGAATAAACTAAGAGATTCGGGGGTTAAGTTGCTCTCTGCTGGATTGGAGAATCCTCACTGTAAACTGGAGAAATTGTGGTAAGATGAAAAAGACCTGAAAAGAAAGGTGCAGTAAGGAGGCAAAAATAAGAGGTTGTTATATTAGATAATTTAAGATTATGACAAATTATAATTTTTTCTTCTCTCTCAACTTACTTTGAAGTTAATATAAATGTGGTTGAATACATATCAGCTATTTTCATACCATGCTTAAATTTCAGTAAATGGTTTTCTATATACTGAAAATGTGGAGTGTCATTGTTCTCTGCAGGTTAAATGATTGCAGTGTCACATATCATGGTTGTGCTGCTCTGGCTTCAGCTCTAAAATCAAACCCCTCACACCTGAGAGAACTGGATCTGACCAAAAATAAACTGACAGACTCAGGAGTGAAGCTGCTGTTTGCTATAAGACATAATGCTGATTATAAATTAGAAACGCTGCGGTGAGTAACTAAACTAATGCAACTATTGTGTGACTTCATGAATGGTAAGTGTATTAAATGTGCAGTAAAAACAAGGGTAATGCTGGGTACACACTGAGATATTTTTTTTATCTTATGAGACCACACACATGAGGACAAAAAAATCCTAGATTGAACCGTTTTGCACCTATAGTGTGTGGTGTGCTGCGATGTGATGAAGACAGCACACCACACACACCAACAGATCTTCAACCAGAGTCCTGACTGTGAACACGGGAAACCTGCAGAATCTCTCCAGACGAGAATAAACAAGACAACACACCACACACCAACAGATCTTCAACCAGAGTCCTGACTGTGAACAAGGGAAACCTGCAGAATCTCACCAGATGAGAATAAATAAGACAGCACACCACACACCAACAGATCTTCAACCAGAGTCCTGACTGTGAACACGGGAAACCTGCAGAATCTCTCCAGACGAGAATAAACAAGACAACACACCACACACCAACAGATCTTCAACCAGAGTCCTGACTGTGAACAAGGGAAACCTGCAGAATCTCACCAGACGAGAATAAATAAGACAGCACACCACACACCAACAGATCTTCAACCAGAGTCCTGACTGTGAACATGGGGAACCTGCAGAATCTCTCCAGATAAGAATAAACAAGACAGCACACCACACACCAACATATCTTCAACCATAGTCCTGACTGTGAACACGGCAAACCTGCAGAATCTCTCCAGATGAGAATAAACAAGACAGCACACCACACACCAACATAACTTCAACCAGAGTCCTGACTGTGAACATGGGGAACCTGCAGAATCTCTCCAGAGGAGAATAAACAAGACAGCACACCACAAACCAACAGATTTTCAACCAGAGTCCTGACTGTGAACACGGAGAGCCTCGCAGAATCTCTCCAGATGAGAATAAACAAGACAGCACACCACACACCTCACACCAACAGATCTTCAACCAGAGTCCTGACTGTGAACACGGGAAACCTGCAGAATCTCTCCAGATGAGAATAAACAAGATTTTTATTTTATTTCAATTTTAGAACAAAGAACATGTAAAGGCAATAACGTATAACTTGCATCAAATACAATAATAAACAGAAAACAGTAATACATAAAAAAAGAAAAGCAATAAGAAAATTACATTTCAAATAATTTGTAATTATTTATACAAGTATAAATAATTACAAATTATTCAAAGAAAAGGCTTTAAAGTAATGGTAAAGTCCCAGTCTTTGGTAATGGCAGGAATAAATTGCAATAGGGTCTGGCAGCAGACTTGCACTTGCATTCTCAGTACTTGCACGCTCAGAAACGTGCGCTTCTGCGAGTGATGTCACTTGCAGTATTTCTTATTTTGTTCTAATTATTGATTATTTTTTGTTTGAATCTCTCAACATTTTACAACAGTAGCCAGGTGGTGAAGACAAGAAAAAATAAACTAAAATACAATGTCACTTGCAATCGCTGCTTGCACTTTCTGCTACCTGTGACGTCACTTGCATTCGACACGAATCGTGTGCGTTGCCAACGGAGACAGGAATGCGTCCGTCGTGATCATATGGCGACGGTGGATCGCACCCATTCTCACCCCGCTCCGGAGAAAAACGGGGTCTCGCCACATTAAAAGGGGTCGACAGCAACTGCGCGACACCCTGATAAGGCGAGTAGCTGGCACAGTGGGGTGTAACCTCAGCTCCTTCATCCACCAAAGGAACGGCCTCATGTGAAGCAATCCTAGGGGCAACACAGGGGAGGCCGCTGCCATGAGGCCCAACCGCCTGCGGCAGGTACCTACAGAAACATGATGGCCTAGCTTGAAGCGGGCCAGACATGCTGTAAGATCGGGTATCTGGGCAGGAGCCAAACGGGCCTGCATCTGAACGGAATCCAAACGAACCCCCAGAAACACGGTTCGCTGAGATGGGAGAAGCACACTCTTCTTGGCGTTCATCCTGAGGCCAAGAGAATGGATGTGGCCGAGAACAATATCCCTGTGACGACTCACTAGCTCCATGGAGTGAGCCAGAATGAGCCAATCGTCCAGATAGTTCAGTACACGAATGCCCTGGAGCCTCAAAGGGGCCAGTGCAGCATCCATGCATTTCGTAAACGTTCTCGGCGCCAAAGCCAGGCCGAAGGGCAGGACCTTGTATTGGTAAGCCTTCCCTCCAAAGGCAAACCGAAGGAACCTCCTGTGTCTTTGAACGACCTGGATATGAAAATATCCTTTAGGTCGATGGTGACAAACCAGTCCCCCTCCTGGACCTGAGACATGATGGTTTTTAATCGTCAGCATCTTGAACTTTCAAACGCCGTAGATCCAGAATAGGCCCTCTTTGGATCAAGTAGCGGCTGAAGAACCCTCGTTCGACGTCCGACTGCGGTACTTCCTCTATTCCTCCTTTCTGTAGGAGGGAGGAAAGTTCCTATTGTAGAACAGAGGCCTTGGAGGCACTGTTTACTACTGTCAGGTGAACCCCGTCGAAGCGGAGAGGATTTTTCCCAAACTGAAGAGTGTAGCCGGACCGAATTGTGCGGAGAACCCACAGCGATACCCCCGGTAGATGCTCCCATTCGTGAAGGAAGTGCGATAGAGGAAGCAGAGTGTCGTGTAAGGGAAGACATACCTGAGATGGGGTGTCGAGAAGGCCTGGAAGCAGCGGCCCCTTCCACCGTGAAGGAGAGCCCTCGGCGTCCTTGTTCAGGATGATGGAGAGAGAAGTGCTGGACTGACGGGTGGCCGGCATGGGTTTCGTACACTGCAGGAGAGAAACAGCTGTGTCTCCTAACATGCGGCCCGCCAGCGGCGAATGGACGAGCTGTAAAGGGGGAAAGACGGACGCGTCCCCCAACTGCCAGCCCGAGTAAAAATGAGGGTGAACTAGATCTGCACACCAAGCCTCGAATGGTGGCTGTGACAGATTTAAGTGAGGAGAGCGTGTTGGGGGCGGGCAGAAACGCTTCTGCGGTCTGACCTCGCCCCGTAACGGTGAAACGGCTCTCCTCATTCCGACCCGAAGGTCAGGAACGACCCGGATTAGCCGAAGTGGCAGGCTTGTTGGGCCGCTTCAGGTTAACCCGCTTGCGTGGTTGTTGGCGGGGAAAAGACCGGCCACGGGCTCCCCAAACTGTAGTGGGGGAAGGGCGCGTGGCCTGGGCTCCACTGCCAGAGGGCTCCTTTCTGGGGAGCGACTGCTCCCTAGACACAGAGGAGGAAGGAGTAGAATAGTCCCTTGATCTCCTCGGCATGAATTGCTTGAGAGCAGCCGACTTCGTTTTGGCTGAGCAGAACTTATCCACTACAGCGCTAACTGCCTCCCCAAATAACCCAGATTGTGAGATGGGTGCGTCCATCAAAAACACATTTTCCCTCTCACGGATCTCGGTTAAATTGAGCCACAGATGGCGTTCTGCGGCCACCGAAGCCGCCGTAGAGCGCCCCACGGCACGTGCGGTGTGCTTGGTGGCTCTCAGAGCCAAGTCAGTGGCTCTGCGTAGCTCCTTCATGGCTTCAGGAGTCAAGCCGGTCCCTTCGTCCACCTCCTTCAGGACGTCCGCCTGGTAGGCCTGAAGGATGGCCATTGTTTGTGGAGGGCCATACCTGCCTGACCGGCCACGATGTAGGACTTCTCGATAAGAGCGGAAGTGGTCCTACACGGCTTGGAAGGAAGGAGGGGGCGGGACTTCCAGGAAGGAGCCAAAGAGGGTGAAACATGGGAGGCCAAAGTATCCTCGACCACCGGCATGGCGGTGTAACCCTGCTCCACAGAACCCCCGAGGTTGGTGAAGTTAGCGGCCGCAGCATTAGTAAGGCGGGAGGAAAATGGCTGCTTCCAGGAACTGGAGATCTCTCGATGCAGATCGCTGAAAAATGGCAGCTTCCTCCTTTCAGGCTTGTAATGTGCACCGCTGAGGAACCGCTCGTCGAGTTTCGAAGCTCGGGACTCGTGGGGCTCATCGGGCCAATCCAGCGCGAGTTTCTCAGTGGCGCGCAAAAGCACGTCCACAAGCTCAGAGTAGGCCGCTAGGCGGGAGCGCATCTGCTAAAGCAGGCCCGAAATCCTCGGAGTCGGAGGCGACTGTGTGCAGAATATCATCTAGCCCGAAGGAAACGGTATCACGTGCCCTCGGGCTAGGGAACAGAAAATCATGCAAGAATTCGACTGGCGAATTCGCGTGCACGCGCTCGGGAGAGAGAAGGCGAGGCCTGTCTGCTCACTCTCCATCTCCTCGAGCTCGACATCCGAACCCCAGCTCGTGGCCTCACGAGAGGCCGCGATCTCACAAGGGGCCGCGGAGGTGCTCGATGCGCGACGGGGAAAAATGGAGGATTCCCTCTCACAATCCTCAAGCCGAGAGCGGAGGGTTATGAGACGGAAATCCTCGCAAATCTTGCATTTCGAGGTCCCGTAAACCGCGTCACGTGCATGCGAAAACCCCAAGCACTTAATGCACTTACTGTGTGGGTCTTCGCGAGCGATGAAACGCACGCACGGCGGTTGACAGCGGCGAAACTCCATGGCACTTCACCGCGAGAGAACAAAGTTCCACTGAGGCAGTCGCCGAAGTGCAGATGGATGATCGCAGAAGATAAGTTGGGCCAGAAAATCGCAATAACGAAGGGTAATGTGACCGCTTCGTGAAGGCAGAGAAATCTGAGGAGTGGATGGCACGTTCGCCAGTATGAGCTGACGATGTGATTGCGTCAGAGACGGCGTCGCGCCATCAGCCAATGAATTGGCGTGATTCTATATGGGTTCAGCGCAGCATTGAGTTCACCTATGAAAGAGAACAAACCGTTCAAATGAATGCACGGAGACTTTGTTAGGCGCTTGATTTATGAAGGTAGATCAGTAGCAAAACTTGAGAACTTGTCACATTAATATTTGTATTTATAAATAGAAATTTACATGCAGAGTCCTGATGCGAAAAGCTGAATCTTTCGATTTGCACACACAGACAATAATCAAAACACCCGTGTTTCGAAGTTGAAGTTGCAGATTAATAGTTACAAATGTGTAAAATGGCATTCACATAAACAAAATGACAGACACAAATGTGTGAGACATATTTACATTTGCACTTTACTTCAGTTTCGCTGTACAACCTCAAGTCGGCGCTTACAACCTCTCAGATGTGGCAGTACAAGTTCAAATCCTAGCGTGTAAATTTCCATTTACAAATACAAATATTAATGTGCCAAATTCTCGAGTTTTGCTACTGATCTACCTTCATATTGATCTAGGCACCGAAAAGTTGCTGTGGGGAGTTCTGTACCTCTAATAAGTAAAAAAAAACAAAAATCCCGATCTGAAGATTTATATACTGCCGAATAACACACGGAGGCAGCACAATCTGAGCTGGTAACACACAACATCAGAACTGTGACAGCAGTTACAGATATACAACATATGAAACATATCAAGCTTAATATTCATATTTATATGCACTCCAGTTAGGCTACTTACCCTTCAATGACCTGTCATTTGTTCCGTCCCGCCTGCACCACAACCCAGTTCTGATGGGGCTTAACCTCCACGTCAAATAAATATCACTCCCTGATATTTTGTGATGTAAATATCATAATCTATTAAAACGTTTATTTCATATTATTATACAAAATCCCTTATGAAAATTAACAATGGTATTACTATGGTAAAAGTAGGCTATAATAGGCTAACCGCATTTTTGGGGGCATTTTATATTATCAGTTAAAGCCTGTACGGACAATAGACTTGGTCAGTATCGCGTCATAGCTGTGTGGACGGAGTCGGCGTGGGGGAAACAATCCTTTCCCCCTCATTGGAAAAGCATGGTGTTGACCCAGAATGGTCTACATAAAATAATTTCTGCTGCTCGACAGAGCAAGATACGTCGAAAAACTGAAGGGGAGAAATCGGCCCAAAATCAGGCCGATTATCTTCTGTTATGTACCCAGCATTAATTTGGATTGTATTATATTGGTTTTATTGTTATTATATTGTTTATTATATTGTTTTATTTTTTATCTATAAACATTTTATCTATTATCTATGTCCTATTTTTGTGTTAATCACAAGGTGCACGCCTTTTTAAACCTTTTCAAAACTGTACACAGTGTAGACTCTACACCATGTGCTCATGTAAAGAACTCTAGCATTCAATGGCATTTAAATGTAATGTAAATTCATTTTTCCAGTTTTTTTTTTGCCTTTTTTATATTTATTCCAGAATATTAACTATAAGAATGTAATAATTTTATTTGTGAACAGGAGTTCAAACACAAGTGTGTTACGTTTAATTTCACCAAGCTGAGTGCTCACTATAAACCACCTTACTCACAAATCATTATTCTATGTCATTAGTTTGATCAAACATAACAAAGCCATAATATCGAAGTGGGTGAGTTATATTTAGTTTGATTTGCAGAATGCTGGTGTCACTGTTGAATAGTTTCATAAAAAAAAGAGTGATTTATTGTTTCACTGTTTGATTCCATATTTCTTAATATTTGCTTTGATTGATTTTTGTACCGTGGGTTATTTTCTTATCCATTTTTTCTCGGGGGTTACCACCTCCCTTGCCTCCATGGAGAGAAAGTCCCAGCACCAATGTCATGATGTGAGCTCAGATGAGACACAATGCATTTATTTGTGGGAGGCAGTAAAGTTTCAGAAATCAGAATTAACCTTTTTGAAGGTTTTTTTATTTTTTTAACTAATTTATGTAGATTACAAGATGCATTAGGTATAATGGTTAATTTAAAAAATCTAATTATTTGCGAATGAATTATTTAATGAGTGGTATTAAATTTATCTGTCTATTTGATGGCTGTATTTACTGAAAGATATTTTTTTATAATTTTATCGAAGTAATGCTTTTTAATTTTTGATGTGGCCATTATTTAGAGAAATGAAATAACAATTGCTAACTAGAAAAAATAAGGGGTCAAGTATAAACCCCTTATGATGGAAATAAAAACAAGGACCGTGACGTCGCCCGGCATGGCGCAGCCGGGGCCCCACCCTGGAGCCAGGCCCGGGGTTGGGGCTCGTATGTGAGCGCCTGGTGGCCGGGCCTCTCCCCACGGGGTCCGGCCGGGCTCAGCCCGAAGGAGCGACGTGGGGCCGCCTTCCCGTGGGCTCACCACCTGCAAGAGGGACCGTAAGGGGCCGGTGCTTAGAGGATCGGGTGGCAGTCGAAGGCGGGGGCCTAGACAACCCGATCCCTGGACACGGAAACTAGCTCTAGGGACGTGGAACGTCACCTCGCTGGCGGGGAAGGAGCCTGAGATTGTGCGTGAGGTTGAGAGGTTCCGACTAGAGATAGTCGGGATCACCTCCACGCACGGCCGGGGTTCTGGAACCACACTCCTTGAGAGAGGATGGACTCTCCACCACTCTGGAGTTGCCCTTTGTGAGAGGCGGCGGGCTGGTGTGGGTTTGCTTATAGCCCCCCAGCTCAGCCGCCATGTGTTGGAGTTTACCCCGGTGAGTAAGAGGGTCGTTTCCCTGCGCCTACGGGTCGAGGATAGGTCTCTCACTGTCGTGTGTGCCTACGGCCCAAACGGCAGTGTTGAGTACCCGGCCTTCTTGGTGTCTCTGGGAGGGGTGCTGGAAAGTGCTCCAACTGGGGACTCCATCGTTCTACTGGGGGACTTCAATGCCCACGTGGGCAGCGACAGTGACACCTGGAGGGGCGTGATTGGGAGGAACGGCCCCCCTGATCTGAACCTGAGTGGTGTTCAGTTATTGGACTTTTGTGCTAGTTACAGTTTGTCCATAACGAACACCATGTTTAAGTATAAGGGTGTCCACCAGTGCACGTGGCATTAGGACACCCTAGGCCGTAGGTCGATGATCGACTTTGTGGTCGTTTCATCTGACTTTCGGCCGTATGTCTTGGACACTCGGGTGAAGAGAGGGGCGGAGCTGTCAACCGATCACCACCTGGTGGTGAGTTGGATCCGATGGCGGGGAGGAAGCTGGACAGACTCGGCAGACCGAATCCCCTGTCAGAGAGATCTTCAACTCCCACCTCCGGCGGAGCTTCGACCGGATCCTGAGGGAGGTTGGAGATATTGAGTCAGAGTGGACCATGTTCTCCGCCTCCATTGTCGATGCGGCCTCTCGGAGCTGTGGCCGTAAGGTCTCCGGTGCCTGTCGAGGCGGCAATCCCCGAACCCGGTGGTGGACACCGGAAGTAAGGGACGCCGTCAAGCTGAAGAAGGAGTCCTATCGGGCCTGGTTGGCTTGTGGGACTCCTGAGGCAGCTGACGGGTACCGGCAGGCTAAGCGGAGTGCAGCCCGGGTGGTTGTGGAGGCAAAAACTCGGGCCTGGGAGGAGTTCGGTGAGGCCATGGAGAAGGACTACCGGCTGGCCTCGAAGAGATTCTGGCAAACCGTCCGGCGCCTCAGGAGGGGGAAGCAGTGCCCCACCAATGCTGTTTACAGTGGAGGTGGGCGGCTGTTGACCTCAACTGGGAAAGTCATCGGACGGTGGAAGGAATACTTCGAGGATTTCCTCAATCCTGCCGTCACGTCTTCCATTGAGGAAGCAGAGGCTGGGGGCTCGGAGGTGGCCTCGTCCATCACCCGGGCTGAAGTCACAGAGGTAGTCAAGAAACTCCTCGGTGGCAAGGCACCGGGAGTGGATGAGATCCGCCCTGAGTACCTCAAGTCTCTGGATGTTGTGGGGCTGTCTTGGCTGACACGTCTCTGCAACATCGCGTGGCGGTCGGGGACAGTACATCTGGGATGGCAGATCAGGGTGGTGGTCCCTCTCTTCAAGAAGGGGGACCGGAGGGTTTGTTCCAACTACAGGGGGATCACACTTCTCAGCCTCCCCGGGAAGGTCTATGCCAGGGTACTGGAAAGGAGAATACGGCCGATAGTAGAACCTCGGATTCAGGAGGAACAGTGTGGTTTTCGTCCAGGCCGTGGAACACTGGACCAGCTCTATACCCTCTCTAGGGTGCTGGAGGGTTCATGGGAGTTTGCCCAACCAATCCACATGTGTTTTGTGGATTTGGAGAAGGCATTCGACTGTGTCCCTCGGGGCATCCTGTGGAGGGTACTCTGGGAGTATGGGGTCCGGGGTCCTTTTCTAAGGGCTGTCCGGTCCCTGTACGACAGGAGCAGAAGCTTGGTTCGCATTGGCGGCAGTAAGTCAGACTTGTTCCCGGTGCATGTGGGACTCCGGCAAGGCTGCCCTTTGTCGCCGGTTCTGTTCATAATTTTTATGGACAGAATTTCTAGGCGCAGCCAGGGGCTGGAGAGTGTTGGGTTTGGGGACCACGCGATTTTGTCTCTGCTCTTTGCGGATGATGTTGTCGTGTTGGCCACCTAAGACCAGGACCTTCAGCATGCACTGGGACGGTGTGCAGCCGAGTGTGAAGCGGTTGGGATGAGAATCAGCACCTCCAAATCCGAGGCCATGGTCCTCAGTCGGAAAAGGGTGGCTTGTCCACTACAGGTTGGTGGAGTGTTGCTACCTCAAGTGGAGGAGTTCAAGTATCTGGGGGTCTTGTTCACGAGTGAGGGAAGGAAGGAACGGGAGATTGACAGACGGATCGGTGCAGCTTCTGCAGTAATGCGGTCGATGTACCGGTCTGTCATGGTGAAGAAAGAGCTGAGCCGCAAGGCGAAGCTCTCGATTTACCGGTCAATCTACGTTCCTACTCTCACCTATGGTCATGAGCTTTGGGTCATGACCGAAAGGACAAGATCCCGGATACAGGCGGCCGAAATGAGCTTTCTCCGTAGGGTGGCTGGGCGCTCCCTTAGAGATAGGGTGAGAAGCTCAGTCACTCGGGAGGAGCTCAGAGTCGAGCCGCTGCTCTTCCACATCGAGAGGGGTCAGCTGAGGTGGCTCGGGCATCTGTTCCGGATGTCTACTGGACGCCTTCCCGGGAAGGTGTTTCGGGCGCGTCCCACCTGGAGGAGGCCCCGGGGAAGACCTAGGACACGCTGGAGAGACTATGTCTCCCGGCTGGCCTGGGAACGCCTCGGTGTCCCCCCGGAAGAGCTGGAGGAAGTGACTAGGGAGAGGGAAGTCTGGGCATCTCTGCTTAGACTGCTGCCCCGCGACCCGGCCCCGGATAAGCGGAAGAAGATGGATGGATGGGTTCAAGTATGCTTATATTGTTAACATTTCAAGTTCAAGATTTGTATTCGTCACATACACAATTATAGAGAATATAACCATTAGTGAAATGTAAGTCGGGTCCGCTCCATGGACAGTGCAATTATATGTAACATAAACACAAGAGAATATACATAAATATAGGTATGAAAAAAATTAAGTAAAAAATTATAAAATGTGCAGGACAGTATACTGTAGACTTCATAAATAATAACATAAGCAGGAATGTGCAAGAAGAATGTGCAGACAGGTTGTACAGGGTATATACATAGCAGCAGTATGGATGGTGGAGAATAATGAATATCTTACTGATAATTAAAAGGAGTCATGTTCTTGTTATTTAGCCTTACATCATATTTCACATGGCATAATGACTAAATCAAACAACTTAAAGTTAACCTAAAAGCATTTTGAATCGGATAATACGCTTTTAGCATGAAGGTAAGTTTGATGTGGTTTCTACAAAATACGGAACTGAGAAGGAGGTCCAATAAAATACTTCCCTCTTTTTTCCCATTTGCTGACAGTAAAAAGTGACACTGAAGTATACATTTTGTCATTTTAATAGGAGTTTAGTCCTAATATTAGAGAAACAAAATACTGTTTCCAGACGTTTACACTTAAGCATCTACGTGTACGTAATTGAGTAGGTGAGAGTTCGGATGCGTAACCTGGGTCATTCTTCAATCGGGAGGGCAAATGAGAGGCAGAATTTGTAAAAATGCTTTTGTTTTTTACTAATAAACAAAAACAAGTCCAGCACACTATCTATGCAAAAATAGTGCACGCAATTTGCTTAGATTATGTGCGGGACTTGTTTTTAGTTTTTGACCTAGCTGGTCTTTGCCTCCTATGCACCTATGTATTGCCGTCAGTGTCAGAGAGTCTACAGCAATCACCAGATCACAATCACCTCAGTTCTAAACCCCTGCACCTGCAATCCCTCATCAGCACTCGCATAACTACCACGCTCTCTGACACTCATTGTCCGGTTCACTACCCTGAACAGTAAGCCGACTCCATTCGTACTTACCTGTGTCTATTTACCTTGTTGTTTCCCAGAATGTCCTCCAGCGATCCTCCAGCGTTGTTTCCTGTTCTCCTGGGCTCACGATCTCCTGGTATGGGGTGTTAAAAATGCCTTTTCTAAGCTTGGCAGGCGAAGGAGAAGGAGCAGTCTACCCTCCCGTCGCCGTCAGACCGTGTCAAATTTTGAATGGGATTAATAGGAAGGGCATACGACAGACCAACGGCGGCGTCACGGCGATGTCACTGTAGAACCAATCATAGGCGGCGACGTGACGGGGGCGTACGTGAGAAATGTGCATAAAAACTGACGTGTGATAGGTACGTCTGAACTAGGTACGCAGGATATATATACGTCGCCTCTATGTACGTCGCATTATATGACGCCTGATATATACGTCGTCTCTAAGTGCGTCGCATTATATGACGCCTGATATATACGTCGTCTCCATGTATGTCGCATTATATGACGCCTGATATATACGTCGTCTCTATGTACGTCGCATTATATGACGCCTGATATATACGTCGTCTCTAAGTGCGTTGCATTATATGACGCCTGATATATACGTCATCTCTAAGTGCGTCGCATTATATGACGCCTGATATATACGTCGTCTCTATGTACGTCGCATTATATGACGCCTGATATATACGTCGTCTCTATGTACGTCGCATTATATGTATTTGCATTACTATATGTATTTGTTATAGGCTATTGATTTTACAGTAATTAGTTAACTAACAAGTGGCAATATTGTGTGTGTGTACAGTGCTGGTCAAATGGGTGCCCTCTTGTTGTGCCCCCCTTCCTCAAATATTATGGAAGTAAAATAAAAACCACCTAACCTACTATATAACTTCAGAATATAACTTTAATAAAATCTAAAAGCAAATAAATAAATAAATAAATTGTATTATTTACAAATTGCAATTGTTTCTTTAGACAGTTACCTATGGCTATTATTTTATTAATACGGTTGTCTGATTGATTTTATAGTCTTAAGTAAAATAAAATTAAGCATTTTTACTAAGATAAAATATGCTTTAATTTTTGTAAGGGTTGTGATGTCCACGTTTTTTTTTTTGTTGAATAAATTATAGAGGCTGTGTCATCTCTCTCTCTCTCTCTCTTTATATATATATATATATATATATAAAGGTGATACAAATGTTATAATTAAGTGGAGTTTTTAATTAAAATGCTTGGTCAATAGCCTATATAGGCTAAGTGTAGCAGCAGCAATGACCAGGCCTTTGGATCCCTTTACAGGCATTTGTAATAACATGTACATAAATTGTTTATTTAGTATTTCATAATGTACTTCAACAGTGTTATTCAATGAAACCATGCAATTATGAATTATCCAATCATTATTGCCTCATTGTTTTTATATAATGTATTTTAAGTCATTTTAATTTTCCTTGTGTCTTTTTCGATGATTTTTGGTTGTATTCGGGTTAAAACCGTGGCTAAATATTTTTACATTTGTTACATCAAAGGAATAGCCTAACATGGTAACTTCAGACCTAAAAGAGGAGCAGTTATAATAGATGTATGCATTTCTGATACTCAGGAGGAGAACAGCTAATTCTAAACCAGGGGCTGTCAGCTAGTCAAGGTCAAGGTTCAAGGTTTCTTTATTTGTCACATAATACATTATACAGGGTATAATCAGAAGTGAAATGTAAATCAAATCAGGTCCATTCAGTGGACAGTGCAAAATAATAAAAATAAAAATTATATAAAAGTAACACAACACAAGAGCATATATATAGGTAAAAAAAGAAATAAAGAGTCAAATGTGCAATGGAATAAAACTTGCACAACAAATGAGATGTGCAAAAACAGTATATTGGGACTTAATAAATAGTAATATGAACAAGAGGGATGTGCAAACGGGTTGTACCGGGTATGTACACATAGCAGCAATACGGATGATGAGAATATGAATGTTTTACAGTTAACAATGAGTCTTGTAAGTGTTTATGAAACCGGGTTTGTGTTAAGGAGCCTGATGGCCTGAGGGAAGAAGCTCCTCCTCAGTCTCTCAGTTTTTGCCATCATGCTCCTGAAGCGCTTGCCAGATGGCAGTAAACAGAAAAGATGGTTACCGAGGTGATTTGTGTTCTTGATAATTTTGACAGCTCTGCTTTTGCAGCGTTTGAGGTAGATGTCCTGCAGAGAGAGGAGAGCAGACCCTGAGATGCGCTCAGTTAAGCGCACGACTCTCTGTAGAGCTTTGCAGTCCTGGTTTGAGGAATTACCATACCACACTGAGATGCACTGAGTGTGATGCATCTCAGCTATGGTCCTTAAGGTCCACTTTCCTGCAGATATTACCTCCAACCCTAATCACTTGATAACTCCTGGTTTAGAATTTGCTGGTCTCCTCCTGAACTATTATAATTGTATTTTTGGTATTATAATCACTGCTCTAAATCATCTGCAACCTGAAGGATTTGATATTAGCCTTGTCCACTAGATGGAGCTATAAAATAGAGAATCGTTTTAGACTAAGGGTGAATCCCAATTCTCTGTCTTACCCCTTCCCCTTGTTAAATAATATTTAACAACATTAGTGTCTATTTTGTATTTTTATTTCATGTCTAAATAACGTTTGTAACGTATTGTAAAAATAAAATAAATAATAGTAAATGATAATAAATATAACAAAATAAAAATAATAATTTACAGTTTACAATTAAATACATTCAATTGATTAGGTGCCTATGGGAAATGTGAATAAAAATAAATTATATAAACTAAATCAAATAAAATATGCCTGTAAGGATAACTAGCACACGTCAAACCATAGAACAGCGGCATAATGTAACGAACAAGTGGAAAGATTAAAGAGATTACTGACTAAAATAAGTAATTCATTCGTTGATTTTAAGACCCTATAAAATACGAAATATTATATTTACCTGTTTGTGGACCTATAGGAAAATTACATGAATAAGGAACAGCGGTGTTGGTGAGTTTCATTGTGCCACATTTCTATTGTATTTGGTTTATATTTTGTGTTCAGTGTCATCAAATAACGTTTTTTTCTTTTCTTGAGTGTGATGAATTTCTTCTCTTATCTGTGAAAAACAGTTATCTCTGAAATTACCAATTTCAAAATAAGTATAATCGATTTATTACCTTTTATTAACACTATTCATAAAAGACTATTAAACTCAACTTGATCCACTATACCACAACCTATTTCTTAACTAATTTATAATTTTCACTAAAACAAAGTGGAAAGAAAACTTTTAATACTTAGCTTTTGTCATCTGCTAGAATCTCATTCAGCTGAATAACTATATCTAAGATCCGGTCTCCAGTATACATGTAATTTCATATTTCTTTTTATATATTTATAATTTTATATTTCATTCTCCGTGATAACCTAAAACTCCAATAGCTTATGTATTGCAATTGAGTACACAGGTGCGTCATATTGGATCTCAATATGAACATACTCTGATTTGTTTTTATATTTGTTTTACAGCTACTATTCTGAGAACCCAAAACTTCTAATTATTAAATTAGTAATTCTGATGAAATTGGGAGATTATTGACCACTCCCCACAACATATAATAATGCAATGTATTATGTGTATCATTACCATTCACTGTTTTCCTAAATGTGAGCAAGCAGAGTACAAACGGTGTCTTCAATTAATGATTAAAAACAGCAAATGCTAAGCAAACAAGAAATAAAAATACATTGGAAAAACACAATAAAACTGGGGGTAATTCTGCGTCAAGCAGTGTTCAAATAAAATAAAAATCAGCAAATACTGTGGAACCAAATAAATGAGAAACGAATGTTTATTTTTTTTAAACATCACATATATAGATCAGGATGCCCAATAGATCGATCACGAAGGCAATGCTGGGAGATCGCGCTTTAGGTCAGTGTTTCTCAACCAGGGGGGCGAGAGATCAAACTCAAATATAATACATTCACTAATATTATGACTCGCATGTTAAGTCATGTAAAAAAAATATAGCCTATAAAAAATAACAGTATCACCTCTCTACGTATTGTGTTTAGGAGAAGAAATACGGTTCTCAATCGTGTGTTAGGCTAATACAGACTGAACGGTAGCTCAAAAACTCTGTATGAGCGCATGATACACAAACTACAGCTCTCGCTGGATAAAAGAAGCCAGTGTCACACTAGTACACACAAGTTTTGATGGACGACTATTGTAATAAAGGGAAAGATGATTACAGTGACATGATCTGCATTAGGCGCGGGTTATGTCCGTTATAAATGATGCGCAAACGAACCGTGTATGTGCTCTCGATCACTCTAACATCATATTTCTGCTTGAATACCGCGAGTGTTTTATAACGGATGCTCGCGTGTGTTGGAGAAGTTTGTGAGGATCAAGTGGTGTTATGTGCATACGGGCACCAGACGCTCCAAACAGCTTGTTCTTACAGAGGAACTATTTACTGATAGTGAATAGTGAATAATAATAAACAAATATTTTATTTATTATTATTAAATGAATGCAACAAAGATACATCCCAACACGCCTTTTTAATTATTTATTTTATTTAATATGTATGTCAGACTCAGAAGTCAACATTAAAACGGGTGCTTTTATACATTTGGTTTTGAAACTCTTCCACCATCGTCTTGTCTGTCATCTCTCTTCACATGATAAATGAAATCTGATCTGTGATGTAGAGGTCTGCGCGGGACTGTTTTAGGTTTTATTCCGCACCCGCTCCCGCGATATATTCACAGTTTGTTCACATTTCTGATGAAAGACAGAAAGATAGGCCAACAAATAAAAGTTTAGTCTGCACAAAATTGTATTTATTTTATTCCTCTTGTCAAGAGTCTTGAATTTATTGACTGATAAATGTCAATAACATTTTGCGTTTCGCGAGTCAATTGGTTCAGGTCGGGGCTTCAGAGCGCGTTTCGCGAGTCAATTGTTTCAGTTCGGGGCTTCAGAGCGCGTTTCGCGAGTCAATTGTTTCAGTTCGGGGCTTCAGAGGGCGTTTCGCGAGTCAATTGTTTCAGTTCGGGGCTTCAGAGGGCGTTTCGCGAGTCCATTGGTTCAGTTCGGGGCTTCAGAGCAGTCAATTGGTTCAGTTCGGGGCTTCAGAGGCATTTCGCGAGTCAATTGGTTCAGTTCGGGGCTTCAGAGCGCGTTTCGCGAGTCAATTGGTTCAGTTCGGGGCTTCAAAGCGCGTTTCGCGAGTCAATTGGTTCAGTTTGAGGCTTCAGAGCGTGTTTCGTGAGTCAATTGGTTCAGTTCGGGGCATCAGAGCGTGTTTCGCGAGTCACTTGGTGGCTTCAGAGCGCGTTTCGCGAGTCAATTGGTTCAGTTCGGGGCTTCAGAGCGCATTTCGCGAGTCAATTGGTTCAGTTCGGGGCTTCAGAGCGCGTTTCGAAAGTCAATTGCTTCAGTTCGGGGCTTCAGAGCGCGTTTCACGAGTCAATTGGTCAGTGGCGGATCTAGGATTTTTTAAAGGCAGGGGCCACAGTGGGGCCACAATTTACAGAGGGGGGCCGAGTATAATGCAAATTTTTATTTATTTTTTTTGTTACTTGGCACTGAAATGCTGTCATACTTTTTTTTTTTTCACCCATCATTGTTTTAATGAAAATAAATGCTTTTCTGATGTGATTTGAAATTATGAAAAGGAAGAAAATACTTCGCCAAAAGGCAGATTCGAACACGGGTCGATCGCGTCACTTTTACCATCTGCGCCATTAGAGCTGATGATTACTCTATCTTTTGTAGTGTTGACTATCAGAGTTAGACATATATAAGGTGCCATTAAAGTGTAATATTACAATATACACGGTGAAGTAAAGTGCAACAGAATGCTAATAAATTGTAAATAAAACACTACACAGATATTACAGAATAAACTCTGTAATTCCGTATAATTTTACCTCAGATGAAACATGGTTAAAATCACGGCTATGTGCTGTGTTACATTTTACTGCTTTTTTTCCCTTCTTATTTTCCACCTTAGCTTTCATACTTTTACATTTTATTAGAGTATTCTGTTGTTAAGTATGCGCATGCGTTTTAATGACGTGTTACGTCACGCACGACGCGAAAACACCTAACGTCATCACGCAATGCAAATTACACACGCATGTGCTGTCACCACGTTAATTCGCATGCGTGTTATAGACATACCATACGTAGATACGTGATGTCACCGCGCTACAGTCTGCAGCGAGGGGTGTCTCCTAAATTTTTCTAACCTGGTGGAAACGGTTGGGAGCTGCATTGCTCCTCGCTGACTGCTACTTGATTCTCCTTCTCTATCCCTCTCTCACTCCTGTCACTCTCAGCGGCAGGCATAGGCTTCTTTTTATTCAGAAACCATAAAATGTCCCTCGCATCATCCTTCCTCTTCATGATTTCTACCTCTGCCAAACATTGTGGTTAACAAAAATCGCTGATTTTAAACACTTCAGTATTACACTTCAGAATAACTTAAGTAATACAATGTTTCCTGTACACTTTGCATTACATTTAACATATTAACTTCTTGTTTTTATTGCTGTGAATGATTATTTCACATTCTTTTATGTAAAGCACTTTGAATTACCAATGTGTATGAAATGTGCTATACAAATAAACTTGCCTTGCCTTACATTTATTTACAACAATTAATGTCTGGCTGTTTGGTATGACCGAATAGGGATGTAAGTGTCAGACACCATTATCCGTATTACTTCCCTGACCCTGAACTGTGCAACTGTGTTAACTAATATGTGAATCCTATATTAAATCTAACTTAGCTGCAAACAAATCAAAAGCTTAGGTAAAAATCCGTCGACTATCCCGAGCATACCTGCCAACTTTTCACAAAACCTTGGAGTGAGATTTTGTCAGGGGTGATCAAAATTATGCCGCACATGCAGCCTCACAAGTTGGTGGCTCAGATATCAGAGAATTGGAATTAATTTGCTGTTGTACCCTGCATTCTGGTGGTTTGTGGGGAGGCCCAAAGCCGTTGATAGGGGCAGCCTACTGGAGATGGACAATATTGGTTACATTCTGTGAAGCAGACATAGCTGAAGGTCCACCCCAGGAAATGTTGGATTAAGTAGATTTGACTTCCTGCATTCTAGTGGATTTTTGGGTGGTCTGATAAAGATGTGTATAATGTTCGGCATAATGATTTGTAGGGCCTTCTAGACTTGAGCTGAACATTCAACCAGAAAACTATTGTTGTGCCTAAATGACTGCCTATGTACCACAATAAAGCCTTATTCATAGACCAGTGTTTAAGATTTGACCTAGGTAGGTTGATTGATATTTTGATTAGAATGGTATTAAACTAATTATTAACTGAAACCTAGCCTATGTTGTGAATAATTGTATTCTTAAGAGCACTTGATGATTAATGTTCAGCCAAAAACGACACAAGATTAGTTAGGGAGGGACATTATTCTTCATTCAAAGCCTCCCACTCCATGGTCCATCAGAAACAAATAAAGTGCAACAAATAAAGTGCTTAAACAGTACACCTTTTTCAAGCAATAATACAGATGAATGCATTACAAAAATAACTAAAAATGAGGCATAATCAGTATCAGATGCAGATCAGAAGCTGGGTAAAGTCCTTGTCTATGATCTGTGGGCATGGTTATACTGGCCTGTGGCCTTCTTGGGGGCCTTGATGATATCTGAGGGGGGCTCCCATTTGAAGCAGGGCTCCAGATTGGCCATCTTTATGGTCATTATTGATGACAAGGTGCCATCCAATGCTAGGCTGTTTCTTCTCTTGGTTTTGTTCAGTCCCACAACTGAAAACACCCTCTCAGCATCTGCGTTTGCATGGGGCAACACCAGGACCAGTTTGGCGACGGCAGCAAGCCTCTCGAATTCTTTGGCTCCTGTCACCTATGGAAAATGCACCAAGAACACAATGGAAAAACATACCTTGATTTTTGATTGATTAATACTGTAAGTATACTGTAGGTTGATCCATCTGTCTTTTCTCACTTGGTTGGTTGTTTAAATAAAAGGTTTCATTTTTGTCCTGGCAAAGGTCTCTTACGGGACATCTTTGAAACCTTAAATAATTTCTTGTCATGTTGGTTTAATAACTCTACTCTCAGTTACAAAAACATGCCTACTTCTATTGCACAAATTTCCTGTATTTATGTTAAATTCTTTGGAATACATCTTACCTGTTCGAAGTGCTGTTTTAGTCCTACAGAAACAAGTATTCATCCACAGTGAGTCCTTTTCTTTGGCCTGTTAATAAAAAGATAAATGGCATGTGAGTAAATAAAAAATGCTATGAACTGATGTTTTGAGCATGCTGTATTCCACGAAGTTAAAAGGGTGCTCTCCTGCTGCCTGTTATGACAGCTAAGTTTACATTCACCACACTAAATCATGTTCACAGACATATGCACAAACATAAAGTATTTATTTCAAGATTTAAAGGTTAAGAGAGTGAGTACTCAATTGGACGAGATTTCATTGTTACATACCTAGTCTCAGCTCAGATTCATCATCAGACTTCTCGAGGTGGTCGTTTCTCTCGTTGTATCTCTTCTTCTGTCGCTAACTTCGGGGTGCAGCCAGACATAGACGCCATCAGCGCCATCTAGGTGTTTGAAAAGGAACGAACTTGGCCCAAGATCGTGTTTTTTTTTTTTTTTTTGCGTGAGTAATTGGATATGTGGCGCGAGTAAAAAACAGGCAAAATCGTGTGTCACACGGCGAAAGCGTGAGAGTTGGTAGCTCTGGTCCCGAGTGGCTATCGGGCACTCGTCGAGTCCTGAGCTGATTACGTTAGCTTTCTAACATTAGAGAAAGAGAACTTAAATGACATCAACCATAATATGCTTTTTTACTTTAAAGTTTTGAATAGATACTTCCTGTAAAGGGGACGAAGACCGTGACTGAAAACACAGCACTAGCAGTTGTAGACAGAAACCGTTGAGCAGGTTGATTTTCAAACGACGAACCGACGCAGATGTAAATCAGCGATGACTGACAGGACAGGGGCACTTCAGGGGCCAATCAGATTTCAACTGGGGCCGGTGCCCCTCTGGCCCCACCCCTAGATCCGCCCCTGCAATTGGTTCAGTTCGGGGCTTCAGAGCGCGTTTCGCGAGTCAATTGGTTCAGCTCGCATTTCGTGAGTAAATTGGTTCAGTTCGGGGCTGCAGAGGGCGTTTCGCGAGTCAGAGCAGTCAACGCAGTCAAGCAGTCAGAGCGCGTTTCGCGAGTCAATTGGTTCAGTTCGGGGCTTCAGAGCGCGTTTCGCGAGTCAATTGGTTCAGCTCGGGGCTTCAGAGCGCGTTTCGCGAGTCAATTGTTTCAGTTCGGGGCTTCAGAGCGCGTTTCGCGAGTCAATTGGTTCAGCTCGGGGCTTCAGAGCGCGTTTCGCGAGTCAGTTGGTTCAGTTCGGGGCTTCAGAGCGCATTTCGCGAGTCAATTGGTTCAGCTCGGGGCTTCAGAGTGCGTTTCGCGAGTCAATTGTTTCAGTTCGGGGCTTCAGAGCGCGTTTCGCGAGTCAATTGGTTCAGTTCGGGGCTTCAGAGCGCGTTTCGCGAGTCAATTGGTTCAGTTCGTGTCTTCAGAGCGCGTTTCGCGAGTAAATTGGTTCAGTTCGGGGCATCAGAGCGTGTTTCGCGAGTCAATTGGGGGCTTCAGAGCTCGTTTCGCGAGTCAATTGGTTCAGTTCGGGTCTTCAGTGCGCGTTTCGCGAGTCTATTGGTTCAGTTCGGGGCATCAGAGCGTGGTTCGCGAGTCAATTGGGGGCTTCAGAGCGCATTTCGCGAGTCAATT
The DNA here is from genome assembly GCA_003573665.1 of Oxygymnocypris stewartii. Lineage (NCBI taxonomy): Eukaryota > Metazoa > Chordata > Actinopteri > Cypriniformes > Cyprinidae > Oxygymnocypris > Oxygymnocypris stewartii. Next base: position 6,258 of record QVTF01000344.1, on the reverse strand, counting down.
GGTTCAGTTCGGGGCTTCAGAGCGCATTTCGCGAGTCAATTGGTTCAGTTCAGGGCTTCAGAGCGCGTTTCGCGAGTCAATTGGTTCAGTTCGGGGCATCAGAGCGTGTTTCGCGAGTCAAATGGGGGCTTCAGAGCGCGTTTCGCGAGTCAATTGGTTCAGTTCGGGGCTTCAGAGCGCGTTTCGCGAGTGAATTGGTTCAGTTCGGGGCTTCAGAGCGTGTTTTGCGAGTCAATTGGTTCAGTTCGGGGCTTTAGAGCGCGTTTCGCGAGTCAATTGGTTCAGTCCGGGGTTTCAGAGCGCGTTTCGCGTGTCAATTGGTTCAGTTTGGGGATTCAGAGCGCGTTTCGCGAGTCAATTGGTTCAGTTCGGGGCTTCAGAGCACATTTCGCGAGTCAATTGGTTCAGATCGGGGCATCAGAGCGTGTTTCGCGAGTCAATTGGGGGCTTCAGAGCGCGTTTCACAAGTCAATTGGTTCAGCTCGGGGCTTTTGAACGCGTTTCGCGAGTCAATTGGTTCAGTTCGGGGCTTCAGAGCGCGTTTCGCAAGTTAATTGGTTCAGATCGGGGCTTCAGAGCGCGTTTCGCGAGTCAATTGGTTAAGCTCGGGGCTTCAGAGCGCGTTTCGCGAGTCAATTGGTTCAGATCGGGGCTTCAGAGCGCGTTTCGCGAGTCAATTGGTTCAGTTCGGGGCTTCAGAGCGCGTTTCGCGAGTCAATTGGTTCAGTTCGGGGCTTCAGAGCGCGTTTCGCGAGTCAATTGGTTCAGTTCGGGGCTTCAGAGCGCGTTTCGCGAGTCAATTGGTTCAGTTCGGGGCTTCAGAGCGCGTTTCGCGAGTCAATTGGTTCAGCTCGAGGCTTCAGAGCGCGTTACACACACACACACGAACACTCTCTCTCTCTCTCTCACACACGCACACACACACACACACACACACACACACACACACACACACACACACACACACACACACACACACACACACGTACACACACACACACACACACACACACACACACACACACACACACACACTCTCACAACAGTCCACTCTGTAAGTCATACAGCCAGATCTCGTCGTTTGGAAGGAAATCTTCACGATCAGACACCGACTGCAGAGAAACACACTCCTTCATCACTTTACACACAATACACCTCACATCTGCCAAACAGCGCGTTTCATAATAAATACATATTCAAATACGTCACATAAATAGTACACATGTAGCTACACCAAATATATGATGTGGGTGACTTGTTTGAAAGTGTGTTTTTCGTGTGTTTGCTAATATCCCTATTAAAACGTTTACACATAGTGTTAATAAAGACATTTACGATGCATGTTGAAGATGTTAGCATGGAGATTGCTTGTAAATCTGCTGTTTATGAGTATGTTTATCAGATATTGCTTCATTATTAAATAAGCGTTCGTCAGCAGGCATTATGAAGAGGTTTGCTAATAAATGTTAAATGTTGAATAAAGATGCAAAATATGTCAACATTGTAGATGTAATCTTTTGAACAAAACTTCAAAGGCATGTCATTCTCCTATAATTAATGTGTTTTTTTTTTACAAAGGACTAGTCATTTTGCGTTGGCAGATGGTACGTCATTTTTAATGTTTTTTTTTTGTATTGAAAGACAAAAAGTACAATCTGTCCAATCAGTACAACTTTTTACAATCTGTAAATAACAATCAATACAAACAAACATAAAGAACAGCAGCTTACAGTATATATGTGCAAAAATAAACTTCTGGTTACAAGTACAAACCTTTCAAATATTGACCATATTCAATATAAACATAATGTATAAAATAACTATAAAATTTCTGCTATGGTCAGTTATTGTTTTTTGCTGTTCCGTTGCCTGGGGGCACCCAAAATCTACGTCGTATCCTTCTTCGTAATCTCCATAGTAACAAATACAGCGCAATTGCCTTTCTTCTATCTACAATCCGTACTGCACATAAACACATATGCACATGTACAGTGTAAATAAAACAAATACAGTAATATAAACTATTCTGATAATAAATCAAGACCAATTGTATTTAAAATTAGATTCCAATTTGCCCATTCTGTACAGAAGACTCTGTTCAGCCGTGCGCTGCAAACGCTACAGGTGTGAAAGGGCAATGGGCGGGCGCTGCTCCTGCTCTGCATACGCACCGCTTCTGCGCCGCTCACGCGCCGCTCATGCTTGCAGTGTCAATTGGTTCAGTTCGGGGCTTCAGAGCGCGTTTCGCGAGTCAATTGGTTCAGTTCGCGTCTTCAGAGCGCGTTTCGCGAGTCAATTGGTTCAGTTCGGGGCTTCAGAGCGCGTTTCGCGAGTCTATTGGTTCAGTTCGGGGCATCAGAGCGTGTTTCACGAGTCAATTGGTTCAGTTTGGGGCTTCAGAGCGCGTTTCGCGAGTCAATTGGTTCAGTTCGAGGCTTCAGAGCGCGTTTCGCGAGTCAATTGGGGGCTTCCGAGCGCGTTTCGCGAGTCAATTGGTTCAGTTCGGGACTTCAGAGCGCATTTCGCGAGTCAATTGGTTCAGTTCGGGGCTTCAGAGCGCGTTTCGCGAGTCAATTGGTTCAGTTCGGGGCTTCAGAGCGCGTTTCGCGATTCAATTGGTTGAGTTCGGGGCATCAGAGCGTGTTTCGTGAGTCAATTGGGGGCTTCAGAGCGCGTTTCGCGAGGCAATTGGTTCAGTCGGGGCTTCAGAGCGCGTTTCGCGAGTCAATTGGTTCAGTTCGGGGCTTCAGAGCGCGTTTCGCGATTCATTGGTCAGCTCGAGGCATCAGAGCGCGTTTCGCGAGTCAATTGGTTCAGTTCGGGGCTTCAGAGCGCGTTTCGCGAGTCAATTGTTCAGATCGGGGCTTCAGAGCGCATTTCGCGAGTCAATTGGTTCAGTTCGGGGCTTCAGAGCGCGTTTCGCGAGTCAATTGGTACAGTTCGGGACATCAGAGCGTGTTTCGCGAGTCAAATGGGGGCTTCAGAGCGCGTTTCGCGAGTCAATTGGTTCAGTTCGGGGCTTCAGAGCGCGTTTCGCGAGTGAATTGGTTCAGTTCGGGGCTTCAGAGCGTGTTTGCGAGTCAATTGGTTCAGTTCGGGGCTTTAGAGCGCGTTTCGCGAGTCTATTGGTTCAGTTCGGGCATCAGAGCGTGTTTCGCGAGTCAATTGGGGGCTTCAGACGCGTTTCGCGAGTCAATTGGTTCAGTTCAGGGCTTCAGAGCGCATTTCGCGAGTCAATTGGTTCAGTTCGGGGCTTCAGAGCGCGTTTCGCGAGTCAATTGGTTCAGTTCGGTTCGGGGCATCATAGCGTGTTTCGCGAGTCAATTGGGGGCTTCAGAGCGCGTTTGGCGAGTCATTGGTTCAGTTCGGGGCTTCAGAGCGCGTTTCGCGAGTCAATTGGTTCAGTTCGTGTCTTCAGAGCGCGTTTCGCGAGTAAATTGGTTCAGTTTGGGGCTTCAGAGCGCGTTTCAGTCAATTGGTTCAGTTCGGGCATCAGAGCACATTTCGCGAGTCAATTGGTTCAGATCGGGGCATCAGAGCGTGTTTCGCGAGTCAATTGGGGGCTTCAGAGCGCGTTTCACAAGTCAATTGGTTCAGCTCGGGGCTTTTGAACGCGTTTCGCGAGTCAATTGGTTCAGTTCGGGGCTTCAGAGCGCGTTTCGCGAGTCAATTGGTTAAGCTCGGGGCTTCAGAGCGCGTTTCGCGAGTCAATTGGTTCAGTTCGGGGCTTCAGAGCGCGTTTCGCGAGTCAATTGGTTCAGTTCGGGGCTTCAGAGCGCGTTTCGCGAGTCAATTGGTTCAGTTCGGGGCTTCAGAGGCGTTTTCGCGAGTCAATTGGGGGCTTCCGAGCGCGTTTCGCGAGTCAATTGGTTCAGTTCGGGACTTCAGAGCGCATTTTCGCGAGTCAATTGGTTCAGCTCGGGGCTTCAGAGCGCGTTTCGCGAGTCAATTGGTTCAGTTCGGGGCTTCAGAGCGCGTTTCGCAAGTTAATTGGTTCAGATCGGGGCTTCAGAGCGCGTTTCGCGAGTCAATTGGTTAAGCTCGGGGCTTCAGAGCGCGTTTCGCGAGTCAATTGGTTCAGATCGGGGCTTCAGAGCGCGTTTCGCGAGTCAATTGGTTCAGTTCGGGGCTTCAGAGCGCGTTTCGCGAGTCAATTGGTTCAGTTCGGGCTTCAGAGCGCGTTTCGCGAGTCAATTGGTTCAGTTCGGGGCTTCAGAGCGCGTTTCGCGAGTCAATTGGTTCAGTTGGGGCTTCAGAGCGCGTTTCGCGAGTCAATTGGTTCAGATCGAGGCATCAGAGCCTGTTACACACACACACACGAACACTCACTCTCTCTCTCTCTCTCAAACACGCACACACACACACACACACACACACACACACACACACACACACACACACACTCACAACAGTCCACTCTGTAAGTCATACAGCCATATCTCGCTCGTCGTTTGGAAGGAAAACTTCACGATCAGCCACCGACTGCAGAGAAACACACTCCTTCATCACTTTACACACAATACACCTCACATCTGCCAAACAACGCGTTTCATAATAAATACATATTCAAATACGTCACATAAATAGTACACATGTAGCTACACCAAATAAGTCTATGATGTGGGTGACTTGTTGAAAGTGTGTTTTTCGTGTGTTTGCTAATATCCCTATTAAAACGTTTACACATAGTGTTAATAAAGACATTTACGATGCATGTTGAAGATGTTAGCATGGAGATTGCTTGTAAATCTGCTGTTTATGAGTATGTTTATCAGATATTGCTTCATTATTAAATAAGCGTTCGTTAGCAGGCATTAAGGAGAGGTTTGCTAATAAATGTTAAATGTTGAATAAAGATGCAAAATATGTCAACATTGTAGATGTAATCTTTTGAACAAAACTTCAAAGGCATGTCATTCTCCTATAATTAATGTGTTTTTTTTTTACAAAGGACTAGTCATTTTGCGTTGGCAGATGGTACGTCATTTTTAATGTTTTTTTTTTGTATTGAAAGACAAAAAGTACAATCTGTCCAATCAGTACAACTTTTTACAATCTGTAAATAACAATCAATACAAACAAACATAAAGAACAGCAGCTTACAGTATATATGTGCAAAAATAAACTTCTGGTTACAAGTACAAACCTTTCAAATATTGACCATATTCAATATAAACATAATGTATAAAATAACTATAAAATTTCTGCTATGGTCAGTTATTGTTTTTTGCTGTTCCGTTGCCTGGGGGCACCCAAAATCTACGTCGTATCCTTCTTCGTAATCTCCATAGTAACAAATACAGCGCAATTGCCTTTCTTCTATCTACAATCCGTACTGCACATAAACACATATGCACATGTACAGTGTAAATAAAACAAATACAGTAATATAAACTATTCTGATAATAAATCAAGACCAATTGTATTTAAAATTAGATTCCAATTTGCCCATTCTGTACAGAAGACTCTGTTCAGCCGTGCGCTGCAAACGCTACAGGTGTGAAAGGGCAATGGGCGGGCGCTGCTCCTGCTCTGCATACGCACCGCTTCTGCGCCGCTCACGCGCCGCTCATGCTTGCAGTGTCAATTGGTTCAGTTCGGGGCTTCAGAGCGCGTTTCGCGAGTCAATTGGTTCAGTTCGCGTCTTCAGAGCGCGTTTCGCGAGTCAATTGGTTCAGTTCGGGGCTTCAGAGCGCGTTTCGCGAGTCTATTGGTTCAGTTCGGGGCATCAGAGCGTGTTTCACGAGTCAATTGGTTCAGTTTGGGGCTTCAGAGCGCGTTTCGCGAGTCAATTGGTTCAGTTCGAGGCTTCAGAGCGCGTTTCGCGAGTCAATTGGGGGCTTCCGAGCGCGTTTCGCGAGTCAATTGGTTCAGTTCGGGACTTCAGAGCGCATTTCGCGAGTCAATTGGTTCAGTTCGGGGCTTCAGAGCGCGTTTCGCGAGTCAATTGGTTCAGTTCGGGCTTCAGAGCGCGTTTCGCGATTCAATTGGTTGAGTTCGGGGCATCAGAGCGTGTTTCGTGAGTCAATTGGGGGCTTCAGAGCGCGTTTCGCGAGTCAATGGTTCAGTTCGGGGCTTCAGAGCGCGTTTCGCGAGTCAATTGGTTCAGTTCGGGGCTTTAGAGCGCGTTTCGCGATTCAATTGTTTCAGTTCGAGGCATCAGAGCGTGTTTCGCGAGTCAATTGGGGGCTTCAGAGCGCGTTTCGCGAGTCAGTTGGTTCAGTTCGGGGCTTCAGAGCGCGTTTCGCGAGTCAGTTG
>QVTF01000343.1:5000-39240 GCA_003573665.1 Oxygymnocypris stewartii | reverse complement strand
GAGTGTCCAGTCCTGCTTCTGGAGGGCCTGCAGAGTTTAGCTCCAACCTGCCAAAACACTCCTGCCTGGAAGTTTTGATTAATCCTGAAAGCCTTGATTAGTTGTGTCAGGTGAATTTAGACCTAGACATTGGAGTTAAGTGGTAAACTGAGTCTTACAGGTTAGTGTCAGGTTAGATTCAGGATGGGATGTCAGGGGTTGGGTTAAAGGGATACTCCACCCCAAAATGATATTTGTTTCATTGTTCACTTAGCCACAGCCATATCACCCTGCAGCCCAAGACAGGTTGCCCACTGAAGTTAAGCTGGTCAATACCTGGATGCGAGGGAAAACTAGGTTGCTGTTGGAAGAGGTGTTAGTGAGGCCAGCAGGGGGTGCTCACCCTGTGGTCTGTGTGGGTCCTAACACCCCAGTATAGTGACGGGGACACTATACTGTCAAAAAGCACCGTCTTTTGGATGAGACGTTAAACCGAGGTCCTGACTCTCTGTGGTCATTAAAAATCCCATGGCATTTCTCGTAAAGAGTAGGGTGTAACCCCGGTGTCCTGGCCAAATTCCCTCCACTGGCCTTTGTTAATCATGGCCTCCTAATAATCCCCATACACTTGATTGTCTCTATGACTCTCTCTCCTCTCCACCTGTAGCTGGTGTGTGGTGAGCGCATCCACTTGATTGGCTCTATGACTCTCTCTCCTCTCCACCTGTAGCTGGTGTGTGGTGAGCGCACTGACGCCATTGTGCTGTGGCTGCCGTCGCATCACCCAGTGGATGCTGCACACTGGTGGTGGTATATAAATGCATCATTCATTCATTCATTCACTTACCCGCATGTTGTTCCAACTTTAGCAGCGTACGCTCTTCTGCATCTGCCTCAACACAAGGAGGCATATTCTACGTGTACTTAAGTATTGATTTGAATGAAAATAGTGCTTTCTTGCGTTGAGGCGGTGGCAGAAGAGCATACGCTGCTTGCGGTCGATGGGTAATATCCAAAATGGCGCTACGGTGACGAGAAGAGACAGAGAGGAGATGAATTGTTGAAAAAAAGTCATTATCTTTTTTTTTGGCGTACAAAAAGTATTCTCGTCACTTCATAAAATTCCGATTGATCCACTGATGGCAGATGGACCTCCCTGGCGATGCTTTTCCTACTTTTCTAGACCTCAGCAGTGTTATTTACTTGGCAGTTAATGGGACAGTCACAAGCCTCCCGGTTTTTTATCTAAAATATCTTAAATTGTGTTCCGAAGACGAACAGAGCTTTTATGGAATTGGACGACATGCGGGTAAGTGAATAATGACAGAATTATAATTTTGGAGTGGAGTATCCCTTTAAGAGCTACTGTCCTGCACACTTCAGTTCCAACCCTGATCCAACACACCTGCCTGTAATTATCAAGTGACCCCAAACACCTTGATTAGCTGGTTCAGGTGTGCTTAATTGGGGCTGGAGCTGAAATCTACAGGACAGTAGGTCTCCAGCAGCAGCGTTGGAGATTCCTGGGTCAGAAGAGAGAAGAGGGAAATTCAAGTTGTTTTAGGCAAAGCTTCTCATTCCTGTTCCTTGAGATGCATGTTCCTTCAAAGTTCAGCAAATATTCCCCAACACACCTGTTTGCAATTATAAAGTGTTCTTAAAGATCCTAAGTAGTTGGTTCAGGCGCAGTTTAGAATTTGAGAAAAACACTTGGAACTGGAATGAGTACCACCGGTTTTAGAATTGAGTTTACAGATAGAGTTAAGACAGAGGTGTCCAATCATGTTCCTGGAAGGACACAATCCAGTAGAGTTTAGCTCCAGCCCAAATTAAACACCTTAACCAGCTAATCAAGGTCTTTAAAATTGTTGGAAACTTTCCAGGCTAAACTGCAGGAAAGCGGCCCTCCAGGAGCAGGATTGGACCCCTGGGTTGGGACTAGGCTTTTGAACTAACCAAAGATGTTGATCCAGGAGCACAGTCTAACTGGCAAAAGTAATCATGAATAATGTGCAATACTCCTCTGATGACACCACATGATTTTATTGTTTATAGTTCTTAAATAAAGACTATTAATATGACTCCTTTATCTGTGTTTACATGCAAAGTAAAAATAAAATGTATGCATACAAGAATTGTACAAAATATGTCTAACATAGAGTTGGATGTCACTTTTCTGTAATTGTATCTTTTAAATTAAATGGTTCATGTATTCATTGACTTCATTGAACATTTTCTATATGTTTGTGGTCAAAAAGTTAAAGCTTTGCTTGAACTTGACAAGTTTCATTATGGTCATAAGCATCATTAGTGTAATTGTTTTCATGCAGGTTATCATTATCGCTCTTGACCTTCTCCTTCATTTTTATAACACTTTCTGTGTCTGGATGTTTATCCCATGCCATGCCGAAGTCTCCCAAATCCTAAGAGAAGCAGAGAAAGGTTGAGTTTGCATTCAAAATACTCAAATCCACAGTCTAAATGATGCTCTTCACCTCTTTGTCTTCACTAAAGTCTGTGTGCCTGGATTTATCAGAGCAGAAGCAGATGACATCCTTAATTGATCGAGTCAGTCCTGGCTTTACATTTTTGGGATCCATTGGCCCTGTAAACAACAGAATTATGGTTTTACAATACTTTCTCAACATCGAATTCTCCCTCAGTTCAACAAGACCATCAATTGAATCAATAACTGATTCCTCCAGAGAGCTTAGTTGACCCAAAAATTTAAACCCTGTCATTAATTACTCACCCTCGTGTCGTTCAAAACCTGTAAGACCTTCGTTCATCTTCGGAACACAAATCAAGATATTTTTGATGACCCTCCATCGACAGCAAGGATATTACCATGATCAATGCACAGAAACATAGTAAGGACATCTGTAAAATAGTCCATGTGACATCAGAGGTTCAACTGTAAAATTACAAAACTACAAGAATACTTTTTGTGCGCAAAGAAAAATAACAACATAATTAATTCAACAATTCTTCTCTCTGAGTTACCGTCTTCCACCATTTTGGAGAGTACCTCAAAACGTAATCAACACAAGTTCTGGGGTACTCTCCAAAATGGCGGAAGACGGTAACGATGTCCTTGCTACGTTTTTATGCGTTGATCATGTAATATCCCTGCTGTCTATGGAGGGTCAGAGAGCTCTCAGATTCCATCAAAAATATTGTAATTTGTGTTCCGAAGATGAACGAAGGTCTAATGGGTTTGAAACGACATGAGGGTGAGTAATTAATGACAGAATTTTCATTTTGGGGTGAACTGACTCTTTAATGTTTCTGATGTCAGGGTGAATTCGCTAAGAGGATTGTCCAAAGTGTTGAGCAACTCATACAAAGTGTTGAGCAACTTAATATAGCTGTATCCTTATTGACATAGTAAGCAAGTTAATATTAAGTTTGCTGTGCTCCAAACGTTTTCTACACAGAACTAAGAATTCTCCCACCTCCACTTGAAAATAACCATCATCATTTTGACAGTGACTTCAAACCATGCTTTATGTTGAAGTCAGAGTTGATCGATCTGCCAAAAAGTTATTAGTCTAAATACTGCATGTTAAATTTCTTATTTTGCTCAAGAGCGTCTCGGTTACGTATGTAACCCTTGTTCCCTGAAGGAGGGAGCGGAGATGTTACGTCAGCAGTGACTGACTGATAGGGAACATGATCTTTGTTATACTAACAAGAATATATGCTTCTAACCACAAGTCAAAAGCAGTAGTTCCAACCACACAACTTTTTGACATGCTGTTTTGGGACTGTTTAGTGGAACTATGGTTTTGGGAAACACTGAATCATTAACCTATGTTAGTAATGATGGAACTTGTAACTGTTTTTGGTACAAGAATATTGACAAACCTATTTGTGATGAATAAATGTGTGTATGACCACTTTAAAATAACTTTGTTTGATATTACAGTTCTCATGAGCTTTTGCGGTATGCATTAGACAGTCTATAACTCGAAGTGTTTTGTTGCTGTCAGTGTGAGCTAATGAAACGTTGCTCTCACCTGTCAGGAGTGTGATTAGTAGACCTGCTGCTACAGTGCCAATAAAGCCCACTGCACTATAGTACAGATAGGACATGGAGTACCATGAATCAGCCAGCCAATACCTGAACACAAGACAGTGACACCTTGTAATGAAGGTGCATTACTAAAGCATGATTGCATTTGTCCTGTACAAAATGAATAATTAAATAAATACAAAATAGGATTGTTTGTTGATTTTTATATGATATTATGCAAAAAAAGTTATTTTCTGTAGATTTTTATATGATTTTATGCAAAACAAAACATATTAATCAAATTTATTTATTTTGTATGGATAAAAGTGTGCTGACTGTCCGAAAAAAATTTTTTTTTACTCTCTGTGATCACTATTATAGAATTCCCATTGTTTTTTTCTAGGATAACTGAGTGCACTCTTGTACTCCGTGAAATGGTTTGACAAACAACAATTTTCTTTCCACAAACAACGGGGTCTTAAATTTGTTTTAAAGTACTCTGACACCAGGAGAACGGTAGAAGGACATTGCACCTGTCAGAGGTGAGAGCGCTCTCGGTGACTGATGTCTGGTTGGATCCATCAGCTGTGAGGTTCAAGTTACAGCCTGCAGTGTTGAGTTCCAGTGGACGTGTGTTATTGCTTGGTGCTGGATAAATGAAAGCCCCTACACCGACCCAGAATGAGAGAGCGATGCCAACGATCAGACCCCCAACTGCACCCTAAAGAGAAAGACCACAAATCACAGAGGATGTAATATATTAACATCATATAATTTTTTGGTCTTAAAAATGTATCTTGCTAAATGTTGATGTTATATAGAAAATTACACTGACCAAAATGATAAATGCACACTTTTGTTTTTGCCCCCATTTTTCATGAGCTGAACTCTTTTCTATGTACACAAAAGGCCTATTCTCTCAAATATTGTTGACAATCTGTCTAAATCTTTTTAAGCCCGGCTCACATTGTGCGATTTTGGCCACGATTTGGTTGTGTTTTACCCGCATTGTAACACAAATATAAAAACTATTTGTCTTTGGATTTCCCCTTTCTTTAAAATGATCGTAGTTTGGGGTTCTTTATTAGCCTTTTAATTAAAACACATCAGCCATAAAACAGTACAATGGAAAATTAGCATGGGCCTATATTAAACATCTAACTTTTATAAAAAAATGTACTAAGATGGATATCTTATTGCGTTTAAAGTAATTTTTTCTCTTTTAAAACAAATGCATTGTGGTTCATTGTTTAGTTTATATATTTGTATTTATGAAAACAGCAACAATAAAGACAAACTCGCTTATATTAAACAAATAACAATAAAACAATACATTTTATTGTGACAATAAAATAGATTTTATTTGATTTGATTTTAATAAATGAAACTTTCATTAACAAAAATTGTGCTTTTGATCATAGTGTCTCGCATCACTCTTGTTACGTGATCAATACCCCCCCCCCCCCCCCATTCTTATTTCTCTCAGCCCCCACCTTCTCAAAAATACATTTCCGCAACTATGGCCACACCTGTGAGTGGATGGATTATCTCGGCAAAGGAGAAGTGCTCACTAACACAGATTTAGACAGATTTGTGAACAATATTTGAGAGAAATAGGCCTTTTGTGTACATAGAAAAAGTCTTAGATCTTGGAGTTCAGCTCGAAAAAAATAGGGGCAAAAACAAAAGTGTTGCGTTTAGAATTTTGTTCAGTATATATGGGAAAAAAACATTGCTTTGTGTGTGATCAACAGCTTAGAAGTTATTGTTTTTATTTTTTTATTTTACAAAATATTTTCTGTATAGATTAATATGCTTTACTTATTGATTTAATATAAAATACATTAGAAAATACTAATGAAGAAATTATTCAAAACCTTTTCAATAATTACCTATAAGATTTAAAATGTAAAATTAGGGGCAAGTTTTATAAACAGCTTGCGCCAGTGCAACCGTCAGGTTTTACTAAAGACACACAGTGACAAATTAGCGCTGAAAAAGACGTGGACACAGTTATTTTTGCACCTGACCTTATTGAATATGCATTTGTAGGAGTTTCCCTTTCAGATGCAAAATGTATGGGAGGAGATCTCAAATGAACCATGCAACGAGATTTACTAAGGTTTGCGCTCATCAAATTACTGGCATTTGCGCCATTATTTAACGCCCAAATAAAGCATGTCTTAAACTACTTTGCTCTTGAAATAGCTGCTAGGAGAAAGCACCGCAGAGATCAGAGTGTGCATCATAGAAGAGAGAGGTTTTTTTCCATACGTATTAATTATTTTGAATGCCAGGAGAACACATTATCCGAATATATCTTTTGCCAAGCTATGTTATTTTTTATTTGCTTCAGGAAATAAAAGACACCTTGGAACCCTAAACTATGGGTCACGCAATACCAGGTCTATCACGACTTTTAGCAAACCTTAATTTCTGGCCTGCAGTACTTGTCAACGTACTGTAGCTTATTTATTTCTTTATTTACAACTACGCTAATTTGTGCTGCGCTTGGTTTAATGCATTGTTCGATATGTAAATGAGATGTTACGTCTGTTTCTTTAATTTGCGAGTTGTTAGTGAATCACCGGCAGAAATTTCCCCTCCCATCTGCGCTGTTTTGGAATTGCGCTCTTGCGCTAATTTTCCCTGTTTAGTAAAACTGGCACTAGGAGTCTTTATTAAACATTAAATATTGTAAACATCTACAATATTGTAAAATTAATGCATTTAAACAAATATTGTAAAAAATTTATAAATAAATAAACATTCCATTGTTCAGTCCAACAATTCATTATTCATGCTTTATTCATGACAACTCTGATATGATAGTTTATATCAACCTTTAGATTAGTGACAGGAAACAGGATTCCCAGAGAAAACAGTCCCAGCATTGGGCCACCGCACATGCCATGGATACTGAGGGCCGCCTGAGGCACAAGAGGAGAAAGACGCTCAATGACAGGAAATTAACCAGGAACGGATCATCCCGGCCCATATGAGAATCATGTGATACCTGCACAATTCCTCCCATATATGATGCAGCCACGGCCATAGTAGTGCAGGCCACACCGAACACCACACCTGAGCATCAGCACACAGTCAGCACTGTTAGTAATATTTAGATCTCTCTAAGTCAAGCATCAATATTGCTATTCTTTATGTTTAGGGTTAGTGATTATTTTACAAATCTGTAGCCGAAGTTTGAAAATTATAGACATCACACAAAGCTTTGCAATAGATATAAATAATATCCAAGATTAGTTAATTAAAGGAGCAATTAGCCAATTTTCAAACAATTCAAGCAATTACCAGAATAAGTGGCATACTGATGGCGAGGTTGATTATAAGGTCATTTTAACTAGTCTTATATTTGAATATATTTAAAATATGCTGAATTTGTAATGATCATGATGATAGAATTATGAAACTATAAAGATGTTCTGAAGTCCTACTTATGTGAGTAAAAAAAAAATATTAAACTAATTGTAATCAATATACAGTATCTCACAGAAGTTAGTACACCCCTCGCATTTTTTTTTATTTTTTATTATATATTGTCATGTGAAAACACTGAAGAAATTACACTTTGCTACAATGTAAATTAGTGAGTGTACATCTTGTATAACAGAGTAAATTTGCTGTCCCCTCAAAATAACACACAGCCATTAATGTCTAAACCGTTAGCCACATATGTGAGTGCACCCCTAAGTGAAAATGTCCAAATTGGGCCCAATTAGCCATTTTCATTCCCTGGTGTCATGTGACTCGTTAGTGTTACAAGGTCTCAGGTGTGTATGGGGAGCAGGTGTGTTCAATTTGGTGTTATAGCTCTCACTCTCTCATACTGGTCACTGGAAGTTCAACATGGAACCTCATGGCAAAGAACTCTCTGAGGATCTGAAAAAAAATATTGTTTCTCTACATAAAGATGGCGTAGGCTATAAGAAGATTACCAAGACCCTGAAACTGAGCTGCAGCACGGTGGCCAAGACCATACAGTGGTTTAACAGGACAGGTTCCACTCAGAGCAGGCCTCACAAGGGGCAACCAAAGAAGTTGAGTGCATGTGCTCAGCGTCATATCCTGAGGTTGTGTTTGGGAAATAGACGTATGAGTGCTGCCAGCATTACTGCAGAGGTTGAAGGGGTAGGGGGGGGTCAGCCTGTCAGTGCTCAGACCATACGCCGCACACTGCTTCAAATTGGTCTGCGTGGCTGTAATCCCAGAAGAAAGGCTCCTCTAAAGATGATGCACAAGAAAGCCCGCAAACAGTTTGTTGAAGACAAGCAGACTAAGGACATGGATTAATGGAACCATGTTCTGTGGTCTGATGAGACCAAGATAAACTTATTTGGTTCAGATAGTGTCAAGTGTGTGTGGCGGCAATCAGGTGAGGAGTAATTCTGTTTTAGTTTGTATAACCGATTCTTACTATGTGTAAGTTGTTGTTTGTTAGCGTGTGCTTTTGACAGTGTTCTTTTTTTAGGATTAACTGATAAACTACTGCCATAGGATTTTTTACTGATAAACTACTGCCATTTGATTTGTTATCTATTTTAATTTTAGATCAATTATGTATGAATGTATTATGCCTTTATAGGTATTTTCTTTAGCTTTAGTTTTAATAAATTGTATTTATTTTAGTAACGTTACTTCAACATACTACATGGAAATGAAATAACATATATATGGGTGTTTGGCTTAGTGTCATGTTAGAATATTTGTTATACTTCTACCTTTTGTTTTAATATTTTGAAATGTTTTTAGCTTTTATTTTAACTTATAGCTTTAGTTACTTTTTCTTATTTGTAAGTCGCTTTGGATAAAGGCGTCTGCTAAATGACTAAAAAGTAAAGTAAAAGTAAAAGAGTACAAAGACAAGTATGTCTTGCCTACAGTCAAGCATGGTGGTGGGAGTGTCATGGGCTGGGGCTGCATGAGTGCTGCCGGCACTGCTCTGCAGTACATTTTCAGCAGTACAAGTGGAAATTTTTATATTTTCACTTAGGGGTGTACGTACTACAGTTCATTGAGGGAACCATAAATGCCAACATGTACTGTGACATACTGAAGCGGAGCATGATCCCCTCCCTTCGGAGACTGGGTCGCAGGGCAGTATTCCAACATGATAATGTCCCCCAACACACCTCCAAGACAACCACTGCCTTGCTAAAGAAGCTGAGGGTAAAGGTAATCTGTGGGGCATCCTCAAACGGAAGGTGGAGGAGCGCAATGTCTCTAACATCCACCAGCTCTGTAATGTCATCATGAAGGAGTGAAAGAGGACTCCAGTGGCAACCTGTGAAGCTCTGGTAAACTCCATGCCCAAAAGGGTTAAGGCAGTGATGGAAAATAATGGTGGCACACGAAATATTGACACTTTGGGCTTAATTTGGACATTTTCACTTAGGGGTGTACTCACTTTTGTGGCCAGCGGTTTAGACATTAATGGCTGTGTGTTGAGTTATGAGGGGACAGCAAATGCACACTGTTATACAAGCTGTACACTCACTACTTTACATTGTAGCAAAGTCTCATTTCTTCAGTGTTGTCACATGAAAATATATAATACAATATTTACAAAAATGTGAGTGGTGTACTCCTGTGAGATACTGTATATTTAAACAATAATAAAATAATCATTCCGATTAAATGTCTGAAAACATTAAATTTAGTTTGCACTGAAGTATGTCCTTTTATTATTTTCATAATAGGCACTCTTTAAAAAATATATGATAAAGTCTGGCCTCCAGATCAATCAAATCTGTAAATATCCTCCATTTAATGTGAAATAGTGTTATCATTCTTTGCTGGGCAAAGTGCTAAGTGTTTAACTTCTACAGTTTCTAGACCAACTTTATACAAATCACTCTGCCTCTGGTTTTTGTTTTGGTTCACTCCGCCTTTTGTTTGACCTACTTCTGCCTCTTAAAAGCATCAGACCCTTCCTAGAAAAATCAGGAGACCCACCGATCTGATGCGCTTTCGTTTCTACCCATATAGAGAGGCAGAATGAACAGACTTTTTCATCTCGCTTTGACTCATAATAATGTACTGATCCGCCAAGACAAATCTCTTTTAGTGATTAAATCTGCTGTCATGCCATATGACAGAATCAATATTCTGATTATGAGCGTATCCTCTTTTAATGTCTTGAACAAACTGGATGTATTTACACAGAGCTTTGCTGATCCAGTTGGCCGCTCGGTTGGACAGATCTCTAAAACACTGGCTCACAATGTCCTCATACGTCACCGTGGCCAAAGCATTGATACTGGCAGCTACTGTGCTGGAAAACAGAAATAGAACATGACGTCTCCTTTTCTAGGTCAGATGTTTTGCTCAGAATTTGCTCGTGAAAAACCATTTAAAAGAAGGTCGTCCATAAATGAAAGTTCTGTCGTTATTTACAGTCTAACTATCCTGGACATTTCTTTGAATTACATAGATGAATAATACAACCTAAGACTGTCTACTGAAATTGTTTAACCCTCATGTTGTGTTCCAGTTATTCTTTCCCCAAACAATGCTAGTTAAAGTTATCAAATTGGACTAAATCTCAGTGATTTTGCTCACACAGGGTATAACAACTAACTAAAAAATCGGATTTTGTTTCCCTCACGTTGTTGCTCTTGTGGTGTTCCCAGTCAAAATTGACTGGCCTACAAAAAAGTATTGTGAGTTTCTCATTATGCCATACCATTACCGCATATTGGATTCAATATTTTTGCCAAATTGTTTTAATCATCAATTGTTTTATGTTTCTTTTTGGAACTCAAAAACAGAGGTGCGTAAGCTCAACTCTTGCCTACGATCAATCTGAAAACAAGTTAACTGAAACATTGAAATATTCCAAGATTTGGTGAAAATTAGCATTATGATCGATTTACAAGCAGTTTTTAAAAGGCTGGTCATTTTTGACCAGGAACACCAAATTAGGTAATACATAATTAAAATAACATCCCAATTACGAGTGGTATATATCTACAGTAAATCTAAATTCTACAAAACAAATAGACTTTTTTATAATTAAACTATATTCAGGGTCTACATACATTTTAAATAAATACATTTTAATTTTAATTAAACTCTATTACAGCATTTAGTTTGTATTATCACATATATTATTGTAAACTTTGATGTATAAATTGAAAATCCCCGAGGGGCTAAATGTACTTTACCTCAGTGTTCCACTGAACGCACATGCAACAAATAAGCCTGGCAGTCCTGGAAATGCCCCGAGAATTTCCATCACAAAATATGGCATGAGCTGAGATAAAAATGGATACGCTAATGTTAGGTGTGTGAGCAACAGTAAAAACAATGCTTACCTTAGCGAGCACCACTAATAATACTGGTAATAAATTACTCTGAACCGCTGACAGAGACATGAGGATGTTTCAATGTTAGATTCCGATTACAATATCATAGAGAGTATTTCAAATAGATGTGTGGAGATCAATACCTGATCTGGAGCAGAGACCAATCCAGCCGACCAGGGGTCACAGCGGGAGTAGAAAGCGTACATGATTAGACCAGATATCACAGCACAGAACAGAATGATCCACAGACCCAGCAGATTCAGATACAGAGCCCTGAGACATAAGAAAGAAACTGATTTTTACAAACATTTTATAACATTCACAATGTCCTGACTAGGTCAGATGCTATTGAAGATGGCAGGCGGAAACCAGTATCCTGAAACCTGTTGACTGCCATTTTATTGGAGTTTAAAATAAAACTGGTAACACTTTACTTAAAGCCTTTATGTATAATGCATTATAAAATGAAGCAATAAGCCCTAAGAAATCGTGGTTAACAGTGAATTTATAACAGCCAATTGGTGTTAAAACCCCCTCAGCTGTTACAAATTCACTGTAAACCATGGCTTTATGGGGCTTATTGCTTTTATAAAATGGTTATTCCATGTACTTAGTAAGGTTTCACAAAATAAAACAGAGCAAATAAATGTAATGATATTAATAAAAACAGTATTCTTCCACCAAACAATGCAGTTCCTCAAAAACAGTTGTGGTTGGAACCTATGGTTGGAACAAAGTTTTTTTCCAAGCAGCACACAAAGTAAACAAAGGTGTTGGTTAGTAGTGTAATATATAACGGCTTTGAACGTGGCTCAACCAATCAGAATCAAGGACCGGAACTATCGGTTTAACAAGTCTTTTTAATCCAATTATTATGCCTTGTAATGCACCTTATGCACTGTACAATCTTGTGGATAATTATAGCCACAGTTAGTTAATACATTATGACACTTACAATTAATTGTTACACTGCATTTTAAATTTGGTTATAATTATATATGACAATATATAATGTATTACAATGCACATTATGAATAATTATAATGCATTATATATGTTAATAACCCATTATACTTGATTATACATAGAGGCCTTTGTCCGTCCTGTGTCGTGCGTGTCATGTGTTTCCCTCTCGTGTCCATATTTGGTTTGTTTCCTGTCCTCGTTGAGTGTGATTATTAGTTCATTCTTGTTCAGATGTGTTTTAGTAATTATCCTGTGTATTTAAGTTCCTGTCTGTTCGGTTAGTTTTTGTCTGGTCTACTTGTTACTCTCTGTGTTCCTGTGTGTCTGTCCTGCCTTGTTTGATATTAAAGACTGTCAATTTGAGTTTATCCTTGTATTTCTCCCTGTTGTGTGCACCGTGACAGCCTTAAGTGAAGTGTTACCATAAAACGGCAAAATTAAAAAAAATGTAATACAAATTTCACCAAAAACACTTACTTTTATAAGGAATTACAACTGCTCCAGTACTTTACACCACTGTAAATGATGCAACACTTATTCTAGTTTTTATTCTAATTAGTAATAATGTACTGAGTGCTCACCAGCGTGCATGACCTTCTGTTTTGCAAGAGATGCATCTCTGGATGGTTGACTGGTTCACTCCATAGATGCCCAACCAAGTGAAGGTGCCGCCTACAGCGAGCGTCCAGAATGTGTGTCGCCTCAGTGGGTTAATGTCAAAGCTGGAAACAATGGTGCACAAAATACCATAATGTATCGCAAAGTTTCGGTGTTCACATTTCTTCACTGGTGTATAAATCAATATTTATTCTAATAAAATAGGTGTGCTTTTATTTTTGTTATGTATGGCATGAGCACACACATACTCAAAGATGTCCATTCTGCCTCCAGTGTGAGCTGTGCTCCAGACAGACTCGATCCCTCCCGCTCGACTCGCACCCTGGATCAGCACCGTGAGAAACCCCACCACCATCACCACCATCTGGAAGGCATCTGTCCAGACCACAGCCTTCAGCCCTCCCTGAACACACACACACACACACACACACACACACACACACACACACACACGCGCACACACACACACACACACCACACAAACACACACACACACACACACACACACACACACACACACACACACACAGACACACACACACACACACACACACACACGCGCACACACACACACACACACACACACACACACACACACACACACTCACACGCGCACACACACAGACACTGTTTATGTCTGATCACCAGCTACCGAGGCCATCAGAACGGTCCATTCACAAAACATTAAACATTTAGCTCAGAATTACATATACAGTAATATTTCAGCAGTTCGTTCATGCACTTTGTGTTTTCTCATGGAACACATAACTTTCTAGATGGAACAATATCAAAATTACTAATTGTTTCCCAAATTTGTCTAAAAGTAGTTGATTCATATGACACTCCAGGAATGACTGAATTAAGTCATTAAGTCAAATTAATTTTTTTCATATAAACAGGACATTGGAATTATACATTTTCCTATTTTTCAGGAAATAATAAATACAAAAAAAATACAAAAAATCATTAATTCATTCATTCATTCATTGAATTTTTTTTATAATTAATGATAAATAAATAAATAAATAAAATGTCCTAAATAAAATAAATAAATAAATAAAACAATCACAGTTGTCCTTAATCTATTGTCTTGACCACATCCAAGCCACACAGTTTTACTTTTTTTTCACCATGAAACAAGATGTGTTAATAAAACATTGATCAAATGAAGCATTCGCATTTTCAAACAACAAAGAATTCAATAATGAGTTATTGATGCATTTTAGGATTAAATAGAAGCGTCCTAACAGAAACCATAATTACAATCAATCATAATAATCATAATTTTTATCATATTCATAATTACACTCACAATTAGTTTGAAACCAGTTCAGATCTGAATTCAGCATCACTTACCAATGTACAGTAAAAAGTGCAGACAATGCCAGTGGCAAATATGGATCCCCAAAGATCAAATCCTGTCACTGATGACGAAAACATACAGATCTGTGTTTATGTAATTGATATTCAAATTGAAATCGTGGGAATAAAATCAAAAGAGACAGTAGGCCAGTTATTGTTAACATATGCTGCATGAATAAATGTATAGTTCAGTCATGAAATTCGAGATGGTGCAGGCTGACGAGTATTAACGTAACTGATGATATTCACAGGGTTAAGCGCCTTGGCACAAGCTGATTGGTTCATGTTGCATACGTAGCATTTGAGCTTGCTGCTTTACATTTAAATGGCTGGATAGCATTCACTTGAGCATTTGCATCGCGCTTCTGAGTTCTTCTGAAACCCTCCACCTCCCCAGCTCCACCTGTATAGATCTGCTACGGGTTATTATATATGCTATTTGTGCAGCAGTACCGTAGCAGATCTATTCTGCCAAGACCAAATACATTAACATTGTCATAACCATTACATGCTAAAATCAATCTGATTGAAATTTAGTTTAATCATGGAATGTGGCATTTCACTCTATTTGATTTCTTCATCGGCTGTGAACATTAGTCTCTTGTGCGGTTCACATGACAAGTGTTATTTGTGTATAACATGTGAGGGATCTTCCAGTGTAAAGGGTGTCATAAATCTTTTTTTTAAGCCAAAGTCTTCATGTCAACATACTTCTGATGACCTAAAATACTGTCTAGATGGGCAGCACACAGGGTTATAAGCTACTGCTCCTGACTCCAAAAGTAGCACGCTTTAGCATACTTAAACAGAAATAATACACCTTAAAAGAATATATATTTTGGAGTGAACTTAATGAAATGTTTTCAGGTGATTAATTCACATGAAATTAATGTTAATTAAACTATGTTAATTGCAATTAAAACAAATATTTTAGTGTAGTAGGTATAATGTATTAAATGCAGTGACTTGAAATTTAGAGTGCTTTTTGACCGACTTGAGTAGAACTTAAGAATCTTTATGTGTAATTTCAGAATTACTTCTAATGCCTAAACATACTTGAAAATACTGAAATAATTATATATTTATTGAAACATGTGTCATACATTCAAATGACACGTGTTGCAATTTAAATTTTAACTTTCATTATAATATCAAATAACACATGAGTTAAATTATAATCAAATACATTAGTACTTCAATACTTTAATTAATTGCTTTAGTATGTTAGTCAACATCAAAATAAGTGCATTTCTTTAAAACACAACAAAAGATTATTAGGATCCTCTTTATATTGTGTCTTCAACTATTATGCACTTATATTTATGTCAATTATTTGTATTCAAACATGTATAAAAATAATCATTTGATACAATTCACCTATTTGTCCATCTTTTTTACACTATACTATATTTAAAAATACCTTCCGCTAATTGCATCTGTAATTAATTACAGTTGGCCCTATACCTCTGCCGCTTAAGCCTAAACAT
The DNA here is from genome assembly GCA_003573665.1 of Oxygymnocypris stewartii. Taxonomy (NCBI): domain Eukaryota; kingdom Metazoa; phylum Chordata; class Actinopteri; order Cypriniformes; family Cyprinidae; genus Oxygymnocypris; species Oxygymnocypris stewartii. Next base: position 23,488 of record QVTF01000343.1, on the reverse strand, counting down.
AGCATCAAACCCATCCCTAAATGCACCCGTATCCCACCTCGACAGCAGAAAACGTGATTTGAAGATTTAAGATTGAAGATTTTAAATACACTAAGTGCACTTATTTTTCACAATGGATCCCTTATTCAACAACCCAAGCCGCCCCCCGGTTGATGTCAAAGGGTTATTCCCCCCCCCCCCCCCCCCCACAATATCTGTGATGAATGCAGACTGACCTTGATTGAGAGCTAAAGCGGGCGCATACACTACCACAGCGGTGTACAGAATCTGAAGAGGTAAAAATACAGAACAACCAGCATTACGGCTGAACAAAAACCAAACAACAAACGATTAAATATGTGTTTGAACATTCAATACCACTCACCGTCTGAATGATATAAATTAGTGTGGCTGCAACTCGAACAAGCTTACAAAAACGCAGCTCCAAATACTGTGAGAAAAAACAATCAGAACAAATCTATATCAATGCTGGAAGAGGGACTCAACCTGCATATCTACAGCTGACACGGCCTGTGGGGATTACTCCTAAAGTCATGACCTCCAAAAAACTTCATTTCTGTCCACTGGATATGTGTTATATTGATGATTTTGATATGATTATAATACAATAATTTAGCGAAATTACGTATATATACGTATCCGTACCTCGTATGTACTGGTGATGCCTGATCTGTAGAACACAGGCAAGAAGAGCTCAGCCGTAAAAAACACCACAAACGTGTAGGCGATCCCAAAGATGACATATGAGGCCCCGAATCTGTACACATCTGACGGGGCCCCCGATCACTGTGACCGCAGACATGAAGCTGGCGGTGAGAGAAAGGGCCACCGGCCCGCAGGACATCTGACGGCCCCCAACCAGAAACTCTTTAGACAAAGCTTTCTTCCTCTCTTTGATGGCGAAGAAAACCCCGATTCCAGAGGAGACCACGAACAGAAGGGCGAACACCACATAGTCCCCAACCTGGAAGGTCCCCACTGTGTGACTTTTGTCCTCCATGCTTGAGGCAGAATCTGGTCAAACTGGAAGTGTGGCTCCAGTATCTCTAGTTCAGACACCTCACGTGCTAATCATGTTAATCATTGAGGTTTGAACAGGTTAAAAATGCTTATGAGTCAAGACATGGGACGAGAGGTCATATTAGTTATTATATCACTCATGATTGTCCTCCTGAATTTCCACTCAGGGATCTATCTATCTATCTATCTATGTCTGTCTGTCTGTCTGTCTGTCTGTCTGTCTGTCTGTCTGTCTGTCTGTCTATCTATCTATCACCTATCTATCTATCTGTCTGTCTGTCTGTCTGTCTGTCTGTCTGTCTGTCTGTCTGTCTATCTATCTATATATCTATCTATCACCTATCTATCTATCTATCTATCTATCTATCTATCTATCTATCTATCTATCTGTCTGTCTGTCTGTCTGTCTGTCTGTCTGTCTGTCTGTCTGTCTATCACCTATCTATCTATCTGTCTGTCTGTCTGTCTGTCTGTCTGTCTGTCTGTCTGTCTGTCTGTCTGTCTGTCTATCTATCTATCTATCTATCTATCTATCTATATGTATGTCTGTCTGTCTGTCTGTCTGTCTGTCTGTCTATCACCTATCTATCTATCTATCTGTCTGTCTATCTGTCTGTCTGTCTGTATCTATCCATCCATCCATCCATCCATCCATCCATCCATCCATCTATCTATACTTACTAACATACCATCAAAGAGAGGAAGAAGTTTCTGGGGGTTTTCAAATGTTTTTGTATTATATTATATATTGCATTCAAGATAAGGGATGGCAATGGTGGCTGTCAAAAGATGTGTTATGTTTTACTTGTGGTAAAGTTATAATGTGGTTCATTATTACTCTCACTGATGATGATTAACTGGTGATGTGCTTTAGTGGTGTTTGTGATACTTTGTCCTCCGTGAAACTCAAGTTAACCCTGACACACACACTGCTGACAAAGTGGTTTAACAGAAAAAAAAGAAGTAATAACACAATTATTTGACAGATGTGATCACGTTAAAAATGTGGGAAATGAATTCAGATCCACTTGCATTGAAGACCATCACATTACATTATAGTATGAATGCCTGAAAGAACATCACCTACAGCTCAACCTGGCAAAAAAACTGAGTTTCTTGTCTTCACTGCCACTCCAACTGTACAGCATGACTTCACGATTCAGTTAGGTTCATCAACAATTACCCCATCAGCTTCGGTCAGAAATCTTGGTGTTTCAAGAAATCAGCTGACCTTCAAAACCACATTGCAAAGACTGCTCGATCTTGCAGGTTTGCACTACACAACATCAGAAAGATCAGGCCCTTTCTGACAGAGCATGCTGCACAACTTCTTGTCCAGGCCCTTGTCATTTCTAGACTGGACTACTGCAATGCTCTTCTAGCTGGACTTCCATCAAACACAATCAAACCTCTACAAATGATTCAGAATGCAGCGGCACGACTGGTCTTCAACGAGCCCAAAAGAGCACATGTTACACCTCTCTTTGTCTCCTTGCACTGGCTACCAGTTGCAGCTCGCATCCAGTTCAAGACACTGATGCTTGCATATAGAACAACCACAGGCTCAGCACCCTCCTACTTCCACTCACTTATAACAATCTACATCCCCTCCAGAAGCCCCGCCTACTTCGACTCACTATTACGAATCTACATCCCCTCCAGGAGCCCCGCCTACTTCCACTCACTATTACGAATCTACATCCCCTCCAGAAGCCCCGCCTACTTCCACTCACTATTACGAATCTACATCCCCTCCAGAAGCCCCGCCTACTTCCACTCACTATTACGAATCTACATCCCCTCCAGAAGCCCCGCCTACTTCCACTCACTTATAACAATCTACATCCCCTCCAGAAGCCCCGCCTACTTCCACTCACTATTACGAATCTACATCCCCTCCAGGAGCCCCGCCTACTTCCACTCACTATTACGAATCTACATCCCCTCCAGAAGCCCCGCCTACTTCCACTCACTATTACGAATCTACATCCCCTCCAGAAGCCCCTCCTACTTCCACTCACTATTACGAATCTACATCCCCTCCAGAAGCCCCGCCTACTTCCACTCACTATTACGAATCTACATCCCCTCCAGAAGCCCCGCCTACTTACACTCACTATTACGAATCTACATCCCCTCCAGAAGCCCCGCCTACTTACACTCACTATTACGAATCTACATCCCCTCCAGAAGCCCCGCCTACTTACACTCACTATTACGAATCTACATCCCCTCCAGAAGCCCCGCCTAATTACATTAACTATAACGAATCTACATCCCCTCCAGAAGCCCCGCCTACTTCCACTCACTATTACGAATCTACATCCCCTCCAGAAGCCCCGCCTACTTCCACTCACTATTACGAATCTACATCCCCTCTAGAAGCCCCGCCTACTTCCACTCACTATTACTAATCTACATCCCCTCCAGAAGCCCCGCCTACTTCCACTCACTATTACGAATCTACATCCCCTCCAGAAGCCCCTCCTACTTCCACTCACTATTACGAATCTACATCCCCTCCAGAAGCCCCGCCTACTTCCACTCACTATTACGAATCTACATCCCCTCCAGAAGCCCCTCCTACTTCCACTCACTATTACGAATCTACATCCCCTCCAGAAGCCCCGCTTACTTCCACTCACTATTACGAATCTACATCCCCTCCAGAAGCCCCGCCTACTTCCACTCACTATTACGAATCTACATCCCCTCCAGAAGCCCCGCCTACTTACACTCACTATTACGAATCTACATCCCCTCCAGAAGCCCCGCCTACTTACACTCACTATTACGAATCTACATCCCCTCCAGAAGCCCCGCCTACTTACACTCACTATTACGAATCTACATCCCCTCCAGAAGTCTGAGATCTGCTAGTGAGCGACGCCTCGTGGTACTATCACAGAGAGGCTCAAAATCACTCCAGAACATTCTCGTTCACCGTTCCTGGCTGCTGGAATGATCTTCCCACCCCCCATCCGGAATGCTGGATCCTAGAAAATACTTTCTAAATCTTCATCTTTCTCTTTATCTTTCTCTCTTTCCCTTGCTAGCTTGTATTTATTTGAACAATGCCTGAGACTTGGTGTTACGAGCACTTCCTCTGTCTGTTTGCCTCTTTAAGATTAATCGCTTTATGTATTCCCCAATTGTAAGTCGCTTTGGATAAAAGCCTCTGCAAAATGACTAAATGTAAATGTAAATGAATGCAGGTAAAGTGGAGGGCCATTTGTTATGACCATTTACTATATGATTCAGTACATGCAAAGCTGGCTAGATCACTTACAGTTTGTAGTCCATTACTGATTACAGATTACAAGATTCAAAATGTGATTTCCCAAACTGGGCTTCATGTAAGAACTGCAGTGGGTTTGTAAGTTGATAAAAAACTAATAATTAATCAAATTAATTTGCACATTTAATCCAATTTCTAATCACGATTATGGATGCCACAATTATGTAATCATCCAAAGCAGCAATTAATCGTTTAAAGTCCACTTATGTAATTATGCGTGTTTACTGTATGATGTATTTTTTCTCACTTCAGGTTATCTTGAAGGGTTTTCCATTGTTTCAATTTTAGTTTTAGTATAACATTGCAATGCGATGGTATTCTTTTTTTTATTTTTTTTTAATAAGAAACCAGTGCTTAATAGTGTAAAAAAAGCAATACAAGTTTTTCAGTTTTGTTTTCAGCTTGTTTATTTTCGTCTAAAATATGGCACGCGGTTGCTTTAAACAATGGTATAAACATCATTCAGTGTAAATTGTGATCATTTTAATTAATAATCGCAATTACAGTTTTAAAGGAATAATTGACAAATATGATTTTTGTCATCATCCTGCAGCCCTAAATTAACTAATAAACTGTAAAATAAATGATTTCAGCATTTGAACACTACAAATATTTAATTTATTTAATTGTACTTCAGTGTGTGACATCAAACTGTAAACATATAAATGCATTGTTAAACGATTTAATTAACTTCCTAACTTAAAATACTTCAAGTGATTATTTATTTATTTTATTTGTATTTAATTGGCCAAGACTTCCAGAATCAACAGCTCATGATGAAGGCGCAGTGTTTCACAGCTATACATCACAAGTGTTTAGTAACTTTCATAATTATGCGTTTCATACATGGTCTAATTACCCACAATCAGAAGCATGGTCTTCAAAATCATTTACATCATATTTACATGACCATTATATATTGTTCATAGTCAAATCTAAATGGTAAGTCACGGCAAGATTTTTGGAGGGGAAATTTAAAAGAAAATATAAGAATTAGGGGGAATCAATAAATGATTAAGTGCAACACATTCTGAACATTTGTTAATGGCTTTGTTTTTAATATATGATTCATAGGATGAAGTTCATGCTGATTAGTAGAACAAACTATTTTTTTGTGTCTATTTCGTTACATTCAGCTATAGTGTGTATGTGACCCAGTAGCACAAAATCAGCCATAAGCATATTTTTTGTATCACTTTATGAGCTTTAAGCTGATAAATTATATTTCCATTGATATATGGTTTGTTAGGATAGGACAATATTTGGCCGAAATACAATGCCTTTAAAGTTGTCCAAATTAAGTTCTCAGAAACGCATATTACTAATAAAAAATTAAGTTTTGATATATTTGCGGTAGAAAAATAACAAGATGTTGTCATGGAACATAATCTTTAATCAATATGCTGATGATGTTTGTCAGAAAAATGTATCATTTTGACCCACACAATGTATTTTTTGGCTATTACTACGAATGCTACTTATGACTGGTTTTGTGCTCCATTTGTGTCATTATTATCATTCCTGCGCGAGGCGCTGGAGTTGTGAGCGAGACGCGCGGCGCGCTGTAATTTGAGAGCGCGTAAAAGCGCGAGTGACTCAGGTTACAGCCTCAGCGTCTCTCCTAGTGCGCAAATACTTATACTAGAGACTCCAGATGTCAGGTCAGTCAGACCTTCCAAGAGGACAGAAGCAATCTATCATGTTACCTTTCGCCCTTGGTCTGCTTTTATTGCCGCTCTGCGCTGCGGTCTACACGGGACCTTTGCTCCCTGAAATGTCCAACGGGACTTTTCACCATTTCTTCGTCCCGGACGGCGATTACGAGGAGACCGAAGACCCGGAGAAATGCCAGATGCTCTTTAAATGGATCGACCGCAGACCGTGTCCGCTGGAGGAAGACCAGGACTCGATCGTTCGCGAGGATTTTTTCATCATCAAACAGCAGATAGAAGACGCCGCGCGCGTCCTGGAGAGCCTCGGGAAGAGCGTGTCCTACGAGCTGGACGGCGAGGACAGCTATGAGAAATACCTGAAGAGAGAGATCGTGCAAATCAACGAGGCTTTTACAAACGTGGAGAAATCTCTTCTGGAGCTGGAGACGAAATTCAAGCTAAGCCAGGATACCGAGCAAAGAGGGGAGAATGAGTTCACCAATACCTTCATCAACCCCATGCATAATGTGAGGGACACTCTGCAGGAAACTCTAGACATCTCTTCCGGACTCAAGGATAAGCACGAGCTCATCTCTCTGATCATTCGGAGTCATGGGTCCAGGTTAAGCCGGCTGAAAAATGACTATCTGAATGTTTAGACTCACAGATCTTCTGGACAGACTTTGGTCCGAGTGGGAGTTAAAGTCGGATCTCTAAAATCCAAAAGGTGTTTTTTTTTTTTTTTTTTTGGTGTTTCCTTCACGCTTAAAATGAATATTTTCAATAGCATTTTGAATTTCATATATGTTAGATGTTTATTTGGAGATTTAAAAAATGAAGTTATTGAATTATCATCAGTGGTTTCTGGCTTTAAAACACAAATTTTAATAGGATTTTTTATTTAAAAAGTGTAACACACAAAGCCAATTCAGATGCACCAGCAAACCTGAAGCTATAAAAACCTTTAAATGTAAACATTTTCGGAGTAAATTACGAATATATATATATATATATAAAATATTGTCTGAATAACCCCATGTTCCATGTTTTGTCTCTGGGCATGCATGCAAACATGATTTTTGTTAAGAAAGTGTATGCCTTTTTTGATTAGTTGCATAAATAAATAAATTGTTATAGCCACAAGTAAGAGAAAGTTACATTGTATTGACTGTAAAAAATAAAGAGAAAAAAGTATCCTAAAATATGAAGTGTAACATCTAAGTGAACAGTTTTATTCAAGTCATAAATATTGTTTAACACAATTTAGTCATCCTGACTATAAACTTCTTTATATAAACTTCAGCAACTGCGTTTCACTTTGTGTGCTCTCAGACTGAACTCCGTGCACAGATTGTGTTGATGTCCAGATCTGTTGTTCCTGTAATCAGTCTTCAGTAGGCTGGTCTTTCTCATCTGTCTCTATGCTGCTGACATTCATTTTGGAGGATTGAGGTTTGAGGAAGTTAGGAGGGTGGTGGGATTTGGCATTCCCTGTGCCATTAGAACAGAACGTCTCTTTCTCTTTCTGCCATGTGGAAGAATAATCAAACTCTGCAGCAATATACAAAGAAACACAATCTACTGCTCCTACGGCCAACTCCACGAGAATGCTGGGATATTTGCTGATAAACAGTTTCAATGTTTAACTGAAGACCATCACAACCAAAATGACACTCAAGCATATCCTAAACCACACATTCATAAGCTTTAACACTGCACCGAAAGCACTGTGCTGTTGCTGCATGTTCATTTCTAACCAGAACAATGAAGTGCTTATAGATGTTTTCTACCCGCAGTCTCCCGGGCTGGGGCTGTTTTCTTTTTCTTCCTCCCATTCAGAGTTGTATTCTAGCTGGAGGTTAAATCTCAAGGAAAGAATGTCTTTACTAATGGTTTAGTGTTGCCAGATCTGAGCCTGTTCAATAACATCTCATATGGATCCAGTTTCAGTGGTTTTGTTGCAAAAGGATAATTATTGGTGGTTATTTTAATTAAGAAACTAAAAGAAGCTGTCTTTATCTGCCAAACAGAGCCATCTCGTTGGGGTTTGATTAATGGATTGGTTTTGTTAGATTCCCATCTTTAGTGTTTAAAGTAAATGATTTCAGATGCTCATCTTAGCTTTCATGTGCCAACTGCTAGAAATCACACTGGAAGTGTGTGTTTGTGTTTCTGATATCCCCTACGTTATGGGGACCACGAGGATAATACCAGTACATTTTGAACTTATGGGACTTTTTTGGGTTCCCATGAAGAAACAATCTTTTAAATCATACAGAATTAAGTTTTTTGAAATGCGTGTGTGTGTGTGTGTGTGTGTGTGTGTGTGTGTGTGTGTGTGTGGTGTGTGTGTGAACTGGTATATATGGTTTATGAGGACACAACTCTGTATAATAACATGGGTATTACAACATGAAGGTGGTTTATGAGGACACTCACTCACTCATATGTCCCCGTAAACCAAAAGGCTTAAAAAACATACTAAATGGTGGGTTTTTTAATCTAAAAATGCACAAAGTCTCCTGTGAGGGCTAAGTTTAGGTGTAGGGTAGGTGTAGGGCAATAGCACATACAGTTTTTACAGTATAAAAAAACATTACGCCTATGGAGAGTACCCAAAAACCACATATGCCAGACTGTGTATGTGTGTGTGTGTGTGTGTGTGTGTGTGACGTGTGTGACGTGTGTGTGTGTGTGCGTGCATGCGTGCGTGCGTGCGTGCGTGCGTGCGTGTGTGTGTGCGTGCGTGTGCGTGTGCGTGTGTGTGTGTGTGTGTGTGTGTGTGTGTGTGTGTGTGTGTGTGTGTGTGCGTGCGTGCTTGAAACTTAAAGGAGATACCAATCTGTTAGCCTTTAAAATATTATTGTTCTAAGTTAGTAATCATCATGTACTTATGACAGTTGTATTTTATGATGAATAATTGAACATTTATTGCATTTCTGTATTCAGTGGAATATAAAATATCACATTCAAAATCAAAATTGTTGTCGTCAGTTTTGTAAAATACATTTGTTCTTGATTCATTGGTTCTTTGGGTCACTCCAGCACTTCCCAAGGCAATGGTTTTGTTAGTTTTTTCTTGTTTTCATTAACATTAATCATCTTTTATTTTGAAATGTTACTTTTTCTTTTAAATGGAAAATGCCTCTTTCTCTCTTGTCTTTGTTCATAGATTTTTCCCCTCAGTGTGCTTTCACTGTTATTTGATGGCTTGGGCCTGCTTTGAATATGATCATAAAGTAGACGTGCTAATCCCTGTCATTTACTAATAGGACGACCCTTCTCCGCTGTGAATATTATTTGCCTATTTTTAGGAATACTGGCTATTTGAAAGTACTGCTTATAGTGATTTTTGCCTTTTATACAGTATTCGGATGCTACGTTTGTCTCCAGAGTGCTGGACTAAATCACTCCCTGTTCTCTGGCCTTCTAGGTCCACCAAAGTTTATCTCCATCCCTAATCAACCTCACCTGGGAATCTAACGGATGTATTCAAGATTACTTGGCAGAAATTTCAGACAGGTGAGTTTGATTAGTGTTAGAGTTGACCTTTGCAGGACAGCGGACTTCAAGTGGCCCACTCCTGGTCTAACAAACAGCAGTGTTAGGCTGATGATACACGGGGCAACTTTGGTTAATGTTGCTGTCAGTGGGCAACCAGGTGAGACACAGGGCCCACAACCGATCTAAAGTATCCAGATAGAAATTGGTTACCCATTCCCAGTGGAAAGTGCCCAAGCAATGTTGACCCGTGTATCATCAGTGTTAGGGTCAGGACAGGCACAGCCGTGAGATATTTGGCATGCTTAATATGTGGACCTGTCAGCGTGAAGTGATTGGAAATGACATCGGCGACGACCTATAGCCAATAAGAGAGCACGACACAGTGCGGAGGAAAGCTCAGTGGGAGGAGTCATATCTGCAGCAGAACATCAGCAAGCAACCAATCTCTCCTTCATATACTTAATATTTATTTTTCATTTTTCATTTTTCACAGCACATGAGTGAACAGACAATTGGGATTGCAAGCTTTTTTAGGGCCACCATGTTCGACAGGAATAAATCCTTTCTCACTTCTCGTATTTCCCTTATATATTGTAGCATGTGTTTGGTTGTAAAACGTAGTTTGTAGACCAGACAAAGCTGTCGGTGTTTCTTCCACCTGAAAAGTGTAATACGTGTTGGGGAGGACGTTTAATATTCAAATAGTAATATACATTCAATCTGCTACATTTAATTAAAAAGCTTAACAATACAAAGGGGGTAGCATCTGAATATAACACAAACACAAACAGATTTAATTGATTTCTTTCCCAAATTGCTTTGACTGCTCTAAAATATGAGACACCAATGCTTCAAGAGTTTAGGACACAGATTAGGACACGTGATTATTCAATAATTGCTCTATTTCTTATTTAGGTTCACGTATGTGCTTTATTTTTATTTCATTTTTTTAATAAAGTAATTGAAATAGTTGCACTACTTACTACATTTTAAATGGGGTAGCTTATAATCTGCAACCTATTACATCTCCAAAGTTTCTCAACACCACAGCAAGATTGTACCCCAGACAGCCGCGCAGTGTGAGAGGATAACACTGATAACACTCAGTGTGAACCTAGTGTAAGATAATGAACCCTGCATTCATAAAACATTACGAACAATAACTCATATTCAGAAGGGAGTAACCAGTGGCCAATGTGCTACCCCATAAGACCACAAATATTCAGTCAACAGATTAAAGAAGAGTTATTTGTTGGAAAACACAGTTTTGGATGGATGCAGAATGTCTGTGAAGGTTTTTATGTGACACACTTAAATACCAACCGAGCCCAACAAGTTGTTCATTGAATTCAACACATGCTTTCTAAATTCAGTACAGGTGTTTCTAGTTCAGCTCATTATTTATGTAAAAATACTCTCGAAACTATTTCCCTCGTCTGCTGTCAAACACTGAATGTTTCCTATAACAAGTGTATTAAGTTCATGAAAGGTTTTGTCAAAGTTTGTTCATGTCGGGTTTTCTGTAAAGCCATGGTTTGTGTTCCCAGTGTAGTTTGTTTGTATGTGTTACAGTCTCACCCGGTACAATTTATCACATGTCTGGAGCTCTAGCTTCACCCTTTTGTTTTAAATGATCTCACTCATTTTGTGCATGTAATAATTCATATTGTTTGTATAGATTTGGCTGTGCTTGTGAGGGCTAAATGTGCTCAAAATGATTAAACATGTTGAAAACATCCAGTTGATGTGGTTGTCACCATTTGTAAATTAACCAAATTATGTTTTACTATGAATATAATGATGTCAGCGGGTTTAGCTTTAGCGTATAGTGACTGTCATTAGTTCTCAAGACCTGTGTGTGTGTGTGTGTGTGTGTGTGTGTGTGTGTGTGTGTGTGTGTGTGTGTGTGTGTGTGTGTGTGTGTGTGTGTGTGTGTGTGTGTGTGTGTGTGTGTGTGTGTGTGTGTGTGTGTGTGTGTGTGTGTGTGTGTGTGTTTGTGTGTGTGTGTGTGTGTGTGTGTGTGTGTGCATGCATTTTTGTGACAAATGAGGACATAGATTTGTATAATGACACAGGTATAACATAGGTATTACAAGGTGAAGGGGACTTTTCAGGACATTGCCCCATGTCCCCACTTTTCAAAACACTTATAAATCATACAGAGTGAGTTTTTTGGGGGGAAAGTAGAAATGCACCGTCTTCTGTGAGGGCTAAGTTTAGGTGTAGGGTAGGTGTAGGGCAATAGCACATACAGTTTGTACAGTATAAAAACCATTACGCCTATGGGATGTCCCCACTTTTCACAAAAACAAATGTGTGTGTGTGTGTGTGTGTGTGTGTGTGTGCGTGTGTGTGTGTGTGTGTGCGTGCGTTCCTGGAATCTACCCTCGGTAAACAAACAGCAGCTGGTTCTCATCATAGCACCCCCACACCTACTACACACACACACACACACACACACACACACACACACACACTATGTCAACACAGAACCATTTCTAGCTAAACTGTTAAGTGTGCTTCTCTTTCTTTCATAATCTTCATCAGTCATCATCATATAAACAGCACATCTGCGTAGTGTTTATTGCTGAACTCTAAAGTTACTCTGATATTTTCAGAGTGTTTTGATAGGTATTAAACACATTTTTCATGTACACCCAGTTTCTGAGAGTTTAATATTAAGCATCAGAATAGAAAGAGAAGTTTTTGGCTTCATACTGAGATCTTGCTGACCGTGGTCAAATTTGAGCACATTTTGAGGCATTGAGGAGATTTCTTTTGATTACCGATTTTATTTTTTATTTTTTTCAGCAAAAGTTTTTTCCTCAGAAACAATTATTCTCACTTGTGATATTTCTTTCCTTTGGGCACTTTGAAGGGCTGAAAAAGAGAAAGCGGTCTGAAGTTCGGCGTGCTGAGAGAGATTTGATCCTGTGTGTCTCACCTCAGAGTCCCTTTCCCCCAGTGGGACCCCAGTCCAAACACAAGCCTTCCCCATCCGGCCCTGTCTGATCCAGCCTCCAGCTGCTCTGCACACCAGCTCCAACCCACAACCACTACAGCTTCATTAGCCAGCTTATGGATAAGACGTTTTTTTTTATGTGAAGTTTAATGCATAGTTACAATATGCACACACACACAGTGGCATGCGAATGTTTAGGAACCCCTTGCAGAACCTGTGAATATTTGAATCATTTTAACAAAATAAGAGAGATCATACAAAATGCATGTTATTTTTTTATTTAGTACTGTCCTGAATGAGATATTTTACATAAAAGATGTTTACATTTAGTCCAAAAGTCATTTTTTTTATTATTATTCAAATAACCCCATTCAAAAGTTTGTGACCCCTTGGTTCTTAATACTGTGTGTGGTTACCTGGATGATCCACGACTGTTTTTTGTTTTGTGATGGTTGTTCATGAGTCCCTTGTTTGTTCTGAACAGTTAAACTCATCAGAAAAATCCTCCATGCCCTGCAGATTCTTCAGTTTTCCAGTATCTTCTGCATATTTGAACCCTTTCCAGCAGTGACGGTATGATTTTGAGATCCATCTTTTCGCACTGAGGACAATTGAGGGACTCAAACACAACTATTAAAAAAGGTTCAAACATCCACTGATGCTCCAGAAGGAAATATGATCCATTAAGAGCTAGGATGAAGAACAGGATGAAGATGTTCAAATTTTTATTATTTTGTTGAAAAATATATTTTATTCCATTTATTTCAACCCTTCGGAAGCAACAGAAGATACATGCATGTTTCCCGGAAAACAAATGAAGTACAATTTACCTTGATCTTAAATTTCAAAAGTTTTCACCCCCGGCTTTTAATGCATCGTGTTTCCTTCTGAAGCATCAGTGAATGTTTGAACCTCTTTTATTAGTTGTGTTTGTAACTGTTCAGAACAAACAAGGGACTCATGAACAACCATCATAAAAAAAAAAAAATTTAAACTACAGTCGTAGATCATCCAGGTAACTAACCATACACAGTATTAAGAAACCAAACGTTCCCAAACTTTTGAAGGGGGTTATTTTACTAATTTCAGCAATTTTCTTTTTTTTTGTCTTGTGGACTAAATGTAATAATCTTTTTATGTAAAATATCTTACTCTATAAATAAAAATAACATGTTTTTTATGATCTCTTATTTTGTTCAAATTATAAAAAAATTCTGCAAGGGGTTCCCAAATTCTTTGCATACCACTGTGTGTATATATATATATATATATATATATATATATATATATTCGTATTTTAGTGTATTAGGCAGCAACAGTTTTGCAGTATTTAAAAAGCACTTCAAAGTACAGCTAACTACATTTAATGTAAATTTATACTGAAATTAACTTGATTTAACATGCAATTAAGTGTCTGAAAACTACTTTGTTCACACAAGTTTTTTTTCTTATTTTAAAGTAATCAATAATAATTTCTGCAATAATTACTCCTTTTTGGTGTGTGCTGGAAAAGGTAGGGGCTGGAAGCTTGAGAATGGGCTCTTTAGACTTGGGACTGTGAGAAACCCCTTAGCAACCACTTAGAGTACCCTAGAAACCATCTAGCAATGCCCAGGAAACCACCCAGATCAATGTAGTGTCAGGGCATTAACTTTGCATTGGCAAGAACATCTCACATTTTCTCAGTTTAGTCTAGATGAGTGCAAAAACAGAACAAATCAGAAACAGGAGGCAATGAATAAACAAACACTTTAATGAGATTTCACTCGTGTGCTTTCAGACTTATTCAGTTGTAAGTTTTTTTTGGGATCCAAATTCATTTTTCATGCTTAAAATTGTTGGATGGGTGTATAAACCATGTATAAACATAGGTTATTTTGTTTCATATTTCACACCCTAACACCATATTTCATAATAATTTTCATTATCCTACATTAGTACTTAATTAATGTTAGTCAGCTTCTGAAATTTAACTCTTTACTTTTATCCCCTTAACTTTTCTGTGAATATTTATCATGTTAATAACAGTGATTGGACAAATCCACCACACAACGAATAAACTGTTTCAATAACAAAGCACACAAATGTTAAACAAGATAAGCTAAGATATTTTCTAAGCTAGTCATTTTGATAAAAGGGCAGCAAAAATACCATAAGAAATTGTAGAAAATTTAATATTTCTCAAATATTGCTTAGTTTAACATCATGTGGGCCACAGTAAAAACATTTTACTCAATTTTGGTTCAAAAGACAACAAAAAAGTCCTTCAGGCAATATGTTGTACCCTATTTATATAAAGCTGCAGAAATCTACTGAACTGAGAGTTTCTTGAATCCATATAAAGTTTGATTGTTAGAGATTTGTGCAAACAGACGGATGTGGATTCTCTCTCGTTTCTGTTTCAGATTCCAGCGTTCGGAGAAAGCGAGACGCTGTGTTAGCAAAGCATGCTTGTGTTTTACTGAAACAGATACTCACATACTGACCCGAAAAAACATTCACAGCCATTACTCTGTCACTGGGAATTAAGGGAAATCTCCTAAATTGTCCTGATTTTCCTTAAAAATGTGGTCGTTTCCTGACGTTTCTGACACACAAAAATGGATAGGGAGAGTTGATTTGGAAAATCTGAATGTTTGCCACAGTAAAAGGACGGATCTAGCCTACCTAGACGTGAACAGTGACTCATAGATGACTTTTCAGACATTTTCCACAGACCACTGAAATAAAGGAGAATTTTGTGAACTGGCTCATATGAGGCATTTAAAAACCAGTAAAAGTAAAAAAAAACTTTCATTGATATATTAAAATAAATACTGAAGTTCAAAAGTCCTGAGATTTAAATGCACAGGTTTACTTTGCCGAACCGCTGCATATTGAACATGTTCTTGGTCAAACAACATTCTTTGAATGAACTGTTTTTAGTTTAGTATGAATCCAAGGAATGCTTAGCTTGGATGAAGCAATCTTCTGCCCAAAGTCATGGTGAATGTGGTTTGGAGGAGTGAAGATCTCAGGAGCCCAAAATAAAGTTCATGACTTCTGTTCCCACAGGCACCTGAAATAGTTTTACATTCAATCATAAACATTATCAATACTTGCAGGAACCCTTACAGTTTATTTCCGATTGCTTACACACTAAAATAAAAAATTACACACAATTAGCGGAACCTGACACCCAAGGAGTAATACCTCAGCCCAAATCAGCACAAATATAAGCACATTCTCAGCCTAACATTTTTGCAAAACACTACACACATTGTTTTGCAAGACACTAAACACACTTCTCTGTTGTAATTAGAATATGTTCTGATTTTCAGTGCAAAATGCAGCCTAATTGCTATGATGTACTGAATGATTTTACAATATGGTGAGAAATAAATACATTCATCAGATTGAACTGGATTCGCCCTAAGGAGCAGTTTCCAGATGCTCCTGACAAAACAATCCAGGATATTGTATATCAGTATATTGGTATATATGTATATACCAGGTGCAGTGGATGCGGACCAGGGGGAGGGTCGGAGGGCCAGGTCCATGTGGAAATGGAGAGACCGGTGGACTGAGGCAAAGCCGGCAGAGCAGAGCACCAAGGTGGATCAGAAGACCTGGGTGTAACTGAAGCCCACCAGGGCGGAGCAGGCGTAACTGAAGCCCACCAGGGCGGAGCAGGTGTAACTGGAGCCCACCAGGGTGGAGCAGAGGACCACCAGAGCCAGACAGAAGACCACCACGGCGGAACAGGTGTAACTGAAGCCCACCAGGGCGGAGCAGGTGTAACTGAAGCCCACCAGGGCGGAGCAGGCGTAACTGAAGCCCACCAGGGCGGAGCAGGCGTAACTGAAGCCCACCAGGGCGGAGCAGGTGTAACTGAAGCCCACCAGGGCGGAGCAGGTGTAACTGGAGCCCACCAGAGTGGAGCAGGCGTAACTGGAGCCCACCAGGGTGGAGCAGAGGACCACCAGAGCCAGACAGAAGACCACCACGGCGGAACAGACAGAGCAGAAGGAACTGAGGACCACGGCAAGAACTGGGACCTGGGGAACTCTGAGACACACAAGACAGACAGAGTATTTATGGCCCCAAGGGCCAAGGCAAGGAACACAACAAGTTCATCAGTAATTTCCCTGATGACAACAGAGTGGGTAAACAGTTCATAATCAGGCTCATTTGCTGTTACTGGACTGACAGATAGCTCAAAATCTGGTGCATTGACAGAGACTGGAGCAGACAGTTTAGTGACAGAAACTGGCAAGACAGACAGTTCAAAAACAGACTCATTGAGGGAAACTGGAATAAAATACATTTCAGTGACTGAACCTGGACAAGCAGACAATAAAACATTAGGCTCTTTGGTCGAAACGGAACAGACATAGAGTTTCTGTGTTCATGACAGGCAGGGTTAAGAGTTCAAGGGCGGGTCCTTGGGCTGTTACAAGGCTTCTAGAGCGTACAGGGAGCTCTGGCGAGGTTTCTGGGGTTGTGACTGGACTAGTGGGGGAAAAAAATAGATGAATAGATTGAAATGGGACAAACACATGGTTCAACATCAGACACTATGCTTAAATCAGGACAGACAGATTTTTTTCAGACTCAACAACAGCATTAAGGCAGACAGACAACTCAAGTTTAGATTCCTTAACGGAAACAGGCAAGACAGACAGTCCAAAACCAGATACATTAGATGAGACTAAACAGATGGACAGTTCAGAACCAGCCACCATGGCTGATTCAGCACAGGACGAGAGTTCAGAGATGGACTTCTCGGTCGGTTCAGAACAGGACAAAAGTTCATAAGTTGCCTCTGTAGCTGCGACAGGACGAGGATTCACAGATGGCCTCCTTAGCATGACAGGACGAGAGTTCAGGGACAACCCTTCTGGCTGCGACAGGACAGGCAAAGTGTTCACAGACAGCCTCCATACCCGCGACAGGACGGGATGAGGATTCGCAGACAGCCTCCTTAGCCATAACAGGGATATGTAAGTCGCTTTGGATAAAAGCGTCTGCTAAATGCATAAATGTAAATGTAAATAACAGGACAAGGATTCGCAGACGGCCTCCATAGCCATGACAGGACAGGAGGAGAGTTCAAGGACAGCCCTTCTGGCTGCGACAGGACAGGCAAAGAGTTGGTAAGTGGATGCCACTGACACCTCTGAAGGTTCTGCAGCAGTTGCTGCCGCCACTGGAGGTTCTACAGTAGTAAAAGTCTATTTGACTGCGACACGACAGGCTGAGAGTACATTGCTGGGAGCCACCACCATACAAGGAGCTGAAGCGAGCACCGCCGCTTCGGGAGGTTCTGTAGCATGTGCCGCTGCCTCTGGAGAAGCTGGAGCGGGTGCCATCGCCTGGGGCAGTTCTCTGGTGGTGTACGCAGCCCAAATACAACATAAAGCGATCCCCATCATGGGAAGCGCTTCAGACAGGGGACTTAGTTCAGAAACAGGAGAGTAAAAGTGAGTGGGTTTGGGGATACCAGCTGTGGGTGCAGACACCAGCGGTGCATCCCTCACAATGGATGCTAGACTGGAATAACGAAGAACTGACCATGAAGATCTGGGTGCAACATACAGGATGTGACAGAGCACTGGAAGATCAACTGTGACATGTCATGACATGACAAAACTGTGATTTGATTTGAAAAAGCGTTGTCTAAATGGATACAACAGTGCCTTCAGCTGTGTGTGTGCAATCAGTGCAATGGATCATGGGAACTGTAGTCCAGAGTGACACGTAAAACTCTGTGTAGTGTGAGAGTCAATAGGGGCTTTCGCACCGCAGGAACCTTTCATAGTACCCAAACTCATTGTGGAACTACCCACCTTTTGGCGTGTTCACCCTGCGGGAACTAGGAACAGTTGGTTCCAGGAACTCCGTTTGGAGGAACTAAATTAGCTCCTACTTCAGAGTTGGGTCTAAAACAGTTCTAGGAACGATCCGTTACGTAAGTATATGCTGATTGGCTAAACACTTATGAAAACGCCCTCATGATTTAAAACATGGTGTAAACAGTGTATCATACTGAGAGCATTTATAAACGGCATTT
>QVTF01000342.1:0-39443 GCA_003573665.1 Oxygymnocypris stewartii | reverse complement strand
TAACTCCAAAACTAAAAGCTAAAACTTTATAAATACTATATACATTTTTTTTAAATAAAGAACACACACACATACACATATATATATACACAGACATATATATATATATATATATATATATATATATAGTATATATATATATATATATATATATATACACACACACACACACACACACACACACACACATATACATATATATATATATATATATATATATATATATTATTTAATTTCCATTTAGTTTGTTGAAGTACTAAAATAACTCAAATTAAAACAAATTTAATAAAAGACCTATAAAAGACATAATATATTCAGACATAATTTTACAAAAAATTTAATAGATAACAATTACAAATCAAACGACAATAGTTTATCAGTAATCCTTAAAAATAACAGCCAAACACACATGCTAACAAAAAAACCTACTAACCCATAGTAAGAAAATGGTTATAAAACTGAAACAGCAGTGAAATAAGTAGTATGAAAGAGGAGAAATAAAAAGTCCTTGCCCGGTGGATTCGCACAGTAGAGTCGATGGTCTTTACATTCTTTAGTCTTCACACAAGGAGGCCTTCGCGCCACTGTAAACTAGGCTTTTTTTATACCCGTCTAACAAAATACTAATTGAATTCAGCTGGACACACTTTCCTTATTCCTTCCACAACAAATGTCCAAACAAGCACAGACACTGACAAGATATGTGATACAGAATGAGACCAAATGCAATATCAGCATGTCTCCACACAGTAAACAAAAAACGTTTTGGACTTTATAGGTCTTAAATTTAATAACTTTATATGGATGCAAGTAGGGGTGTGCAATATGACGATTTTTGATCGTGGACGATAAAAATGTCTCCACGATCTGCTTTTGAAGAAATATCGTAGTATCGCGCCAAAGTGCACTTTCTTTCAGTTGCAGTTCTAGCGCCTCCGCCTCAATATACAACGCCACATATATTCACATCAGTGTTAATTTTAGCGGTAGAGTTACTCTCACGGGAGACTGCACTTATTCGCAATCACAAAAGTACATAATTTGCACGCGTTTTAAAGCCTTGCCAGTTAAGCTTTTCATTCGCGCGCAGGTCTGATGTGTGCTTTTTTTTTGAGCCCGTACATCAGAAGAGCGCGCACTAAAAAGCCTGTCTAACAGCGCCTGATTTATTATCTTATTTTTTAAGTTATCTTTTCACTAATGCTGTCAAAACACACAAGTTTACATATAGACTCAGTTGGCTATGTCTAAAATTAAAGTGAACAGTAGAGAGAGAAACTAATGTGTGCCTGTATATTAGATGTATAGGGCTGCAACCAACTAATTGATAAATCGATTATTATGATTATGAAACCTCATCTACAACGATTCTCATTATTGATTAGTCGGGTCTGCCCACAGTACACATCCAAACTTTCAGCTGGTTGCTCAAATTACAGCACTAAATAACGTATTTCTATGAACAAAATGCATCTAAAAATAGTAGAGGAAACAGAATGAGATTCCGCGGAAGAAGTGATGTGATCCAAGCTGCCCAAAACATGAAATTCTTTATTTGAGATTTAAGTTAATGCATTAGGTGTAAAGGCTTGCCCTGTCCGGCGCTGGTGACACATGCATGTGCATCCTCAGCGCAAAAAACTGTTCAGTTTACGGTCATATCCTTATCTATAAATGTCAAAATTTCACTCAAGCATTTCCATTTTTGCAGAAGGGTCTGTCCTGACAGCCTGTGTTAAGTTTAAAATACCGAATGTGCACGGCGGGTGCGTGCACGCACATCAAACAGACGGAACATGGAGAGGGGGGTTGGTTTAGTTTTCGATATTCGTGACACATTCAGCGATAAACGGCAATAACTCCAAATCGACTTGCCCAAAAAAATCTAAACAGTGTGACCGCCAAAAGGGCAAAGCTGATCATGTTTCACAGCCTTGCTTTTCATAGTTTTCTCTCGATGTAATAAGTACTACAAGCCGTCTCAATGTGCATCAAGTCGGGAGAGCTCGCTCTCTGCGGAGCTTTCAGTAAGGGACTGTGGGGAAAGTGCATGTTTTCTTCGTTTCTTTCTATAGCTCACTGGGTGGTATTTTTGTAATAGCTTTTTAGTTAAAGGGCCTATAGACATGTGACCAATGTCAATCAAGAGAAGGGGATAGTGGACATTTTTTCACAACCTTCCATTTTACACCTACTAGTAGAAAAGGGAATTGCATGTCAAAAATTTACTTTATTTTTGGGATAACAGCATGTAATTGTCTGAATATAAATATGAGACGCTCCATAACCGTCTTTTAAAGGATAAAGAAATGACAGTAAGACGTGACTGTGATCAAAGTGAACGTGCGTTCCTGCAGAACACTCCTCTCACCTGTTGGTTGACACGGAGTCTTTATTATCTTTATTATTATTTACATTTTTAAGAGATTTAAACTATATTCACTATATACAATTCTTAACAAATTTATGTACGGTTTTTAACAGAATATGTAAGGTTTGTGCCACTGCTGCTCTAAACTAACAGCATTGGTGATTACCAAAGTCATCTTTTAGCTTTCTGTATTGGTTAATCATCCAATATGCATAAGCTCTTTAGTAACAGTAGTAGGCTATTTCTAATGCTATAATATAATTATTGCTGTTATCTATGAAAGAAAGGCAGAACACTTTATAGTGTTTTTTCAGATACCCAATTACAGTCAAAAAGTACATAAACAATACAAGCAAGAATGCAATCTGTTATGAGGCCATTTTTGTTATTATACATACTATTTAGTTGTTTCTGTTTGTAATTTTCCTAATAAATGACACTAACATTTTTAGATTTTTTTTTTTTGACAGATTCCTAAAATATTTGTTTTCTCTTTATGACAGGTGGTTTAATAAATGAAGCCCTGTATGTCTTCATAGCATTCAGTTTGTTTGAAGGACATTGAGCAGAATGTGGAATAGTGTGTTTTTTTGTCAATAAAATACAATTATTTTATTTAATCCAAGGAATCGATTAATCGAAAGAATAATCGGCCAACTAATCGATTATCAAAATAATTGTTTGTTGCAGCTCTAATTAGATGCGAGCAGGTCTTAAAGGGAAAGTACTTAACATGCCGCCTACTGTCATTAAAGAGATAGTTCAACCAAAAATGTAATTTCTGTCATTATTTACTCCCAAATTATTATTGTCCCAAACCTGTATTTATTTTTTTCTAGTGCTGAACACAAAATAAGATATTTTGAAGAACGTGGGTAACCAAACAGTTGCTGGTCCACATTGACTTTGATAGTAGGGGGAAAAAATGATATGCAAGTCACTGTGGACCAGCAACTTTTTGGTTTTCCACCTTCTTCAAAATAGCATGTATGTTCAGCAGAAGAAAGAAACTTCAGGTTTAAAACTGACTTTGAGTAAATCAAGTTCAAGTTCAAGTTGAGCTTTATTGTCATTCCACTACATGTGTGGACATATAGTGGGACGAGATGTCGTGCCTCACAGGACCACGGTGCTACATAAATACAGATATACAACACGAAGTAAAACAGTATAAACCTATACACAAACTAACCTACTGTCAGCTTTGACTATACATATGCTATATATAAAAGTGGTTACCTATACATAAACTAAAAAACAGGAAACAAAAAATACAAACTGTACAAAAAATACAAACTGTACAACTGTGCAGATGACTTCAAATACTGTACATGTGCAAAAGAGAGACATTCAAGCAGCTGGCTGGGGAACAGTGTAAGGTGATTTGTGGTGCATGAGCCAGTAAACATACATACATTACAGTCGTATATTACAGTCAGTCTTTTGTGGGATTATGGACACACAATGGTGTGTGAAAGTGTCTAGTGCATGTGTGTGTTAATACAGGTGTTGCTACAGGTGGCTTGTGCAGGCCCGCTCACCTGAATTCCACAGAGATAATGGTATAGATACCATCATTTCCAGAGAAATGATGGTATAAATATAAAACACTATGACAGAATCGACAGACAGATGACAGAGCCTTCCTGTGGAGGTGTTCCGGGCGCATCCCACCGGGAAGAGACCCCGGGGAAGACCCAGGACACGCTGGAGGGATTATGTCTCTCGACTGGCTTGGGAACACCTCGGTATCCCCCTGGAGGAGCAGGAGGAAGTGTCCAGGGAGAGGGAAGTCTGAGCGTCTCTGCTTAGACTGCTGCCCCTGCAACCTGGATAAGCGGAAAATCCATGTTTGCATGCATGTATGTATGGACGGACGAATGGATGCTTTAATAGGAATCAATCTATATAGTGTTTTATTTTTATATTTGTTCATTCAATTTATTGAATGCTACTGCTAAATATGCCTATTGTACCTGAAAATAAAGCACAGTTTTTATTTTATTTTTATATTATGTGTATTTGTAATATGTATCCTTGTTCTTATTTTTTAATAATGAATATAAAATAATGACAAAGATATTTATCTTTGCCCACTTTGGCCTAAATATCCACCATTCTTTTTTTATATTTGTTACCTTGAAAGGCTTTGTCTTTATAATAGGGAAATTAGTTTGGCTGCACTGCTCAGACAAAATAGAAAAACCAACATGACAGAATCGTGATAAAATTGTGATAAAATCTTGAAATTGTGATTTCAAAAAAAATCGTGATAGGATATTTTTTGCCATATCGCCTACCCCTAGATGCAAGTGTATTTACAGTAGATCAAATTAACTGATAAAACTACACTATAGCATGTACAGTATTGCAGGATTTTATGACAGCACACACCTCGCTCACTGTCCACAGAGCTGACATTAGAGTACGATGGATTTAACCTTTGACCGCATCCGAGGCGCCACTGGAATAATTAGGCCTTCAGTCCATCCACAATCAATTAGCCAAACAGAGTTAAAGCAGAAGCGAAGTACATAACAACACAGCTACAGAATGTGTAACTCTAGCAGATTGTGAAGCCGGATAAGTGGCCCTTGAGAACACACCTGTTTTTGGGGGGCCTGCAGAGCTGTATTTCCACTAACTTCAAAGCATACGCGGAGTCCTCTAGCAATTCAGCCCACTTTACCCACAATGTGTTGATGCCTGATGCTTACATCATTACTAAAGCAATCGGTGTAGATAATCCCGATACAGAGGTTTTAACAAACAGATCTGATTTCATCACTTGCAAAATGACACAATGGGCAGTGGACATTTGAGATATACTGACAGCTATAAATAAAGAAAAGAATGAACAGTGACTAATGTAGCATGAGCTTTAGGAGAGGAAAGCAGGAGAAATTACACAGAGCCACTTCACTGGCCCTTTAGTCAAGAAAATTTCGCAAGGATCCCCACATGCATTTGTGGACTGTGTGCATTCTGTGTGAATGTGAGAGTGTGGCAGATCAAGGGCATGTAATCTAGGGACCACAGCTGGACTAATGAGTGGCATTATTCTGCTCTGTAGTGGGTCTTAGCACCTCCATGTCATTCCCTTTTTAGCATCACGCCAACGGATGTCACAGATGAGGGTTTGGCATGTGAGGCTTCCTGATGTGATACCTGTGTTATATAATTATATATATATTACAATCACAAATCATCCAGGATATAAGCCATTCAGAAATAAACTGAGAATTCCACTGAAACTGCAACTCTATTCAAGAATTTAATTTGAATTGAGATAAGCAAACAGTAGGCAGATTCATTATTAAAAATTTTAATAGAATTTAAGTAGAATTAAAATAACAGGACATTCAAAAAATATATAACTACTAGTCTAGATTTTAATAACTATTATTTATAGATTTATTTATGTTTTCCATTATGAATTGCCATACATATAACACAGTTATTGTCAGTACATCCTTTTTTTGCTTCAGGCATCCTGAGTTCGAGACCCAGTTAATGGACCGTTCCCGATCTCGTACTATCATAATAAAGTCAAAAATGCCACAAAAATATTATTTAAAAAAAACACACAGTATACCAGATATATATATTTTTGAAAGAAGGCTCATGCTCACCAATGCGTTTTACTTATTTTTAAATATATGGTAAAATGTAATTTATTCCTATGGTGGCAAAACTGAATTTTCAGTAGCAACTATTCCAGTCTTCATTGTCCCATCAAACTTCAGAAATAATTCTAATATGCTAAAATCGGTGCTCAATAAATATTTGTGCAGCTTAATATTTTAGTAGAAACCATGAGACATTTTCCAAGATTCTCTGATAAACAGTATGTTCAAAAGAACAGTATTTATTTCAAACAAATCTCCTTATAAATGTCTTGTAATGCATCCTTGCAGAATAAAAGTTAAAATGTTTTTCAAAAACAAAATCTAGTTTAACTTCCAGTGTGACCAACTCAATTCAAATTCACACACATGAACCGACAGGTTGTCAAATTTTCAATTTTACATTTTATCTCTGGAATTTATCTCTGGAAGTAATTCGCATTCTTCTTCTTCTCTTCCACCCTCAATACCATGACTGAGGTGAGAAGCAAAGCACCAAACCCCCATCTGCTCCCCGGGCAAAAAACGGCTGCCTAGTTTTTTTTTAAGTCGACTTTTATGTGATGAAAGTCAAGTCGAAGTCGACTAGTTGCTGATGACATCATTAATGAACAAATAAGTCTGGAGCTGTGACAAACACCTTGTGCACAGCTATGAAATATGACACAGCGCTACCCACATGACTATTGCACCTATAACAGCTTATTTTTATCAGTTCTTTAGTCTTTGGGTCGTTACATTTCTCACAGATTCCTGCTCGTTCTAAATCAGATACAAATAAGTAGTACAGTAAAGATTACATTCATATGAATGAATGCATTAGTGAGAGCGGTTGCGTGTGTGAATTAATTCTACCTGGCAGCATCTCTCTACTAGTAGTGAAGCTGTGGGATTTAGTTATTAAGTTATTAAGAAATATATGCTTGAACTTTTCAGTCTCTAAGCTATTTTACAGAGAAATCACAGAACAGTGTTGACAATAAATTTTCGCGCTGAATGATTCTGTGCGCGCGATCTGCGCGTGATGTATTGTACGCGCTACTGTCTGTAGCCTATGTGTGTGCGTTACAGTGCAGCAGCGCATTAGATTAGAACGCAGTTGTGGTCAGTAATGAAGTAAAACTACTTCGTTACTGTACTTAAGTCAATTTTTCAAGTATCTGTACTTTACTGGAGTAGTTTTATTAGTAACTTTTACTTTTACTTCACTACATTCCAAAGCATAAGATCGTACTTTTTACTTCACTACATTTCATAAAACATATCGTTACTCCTTATAATACATCAAGTGCTCCGAGACGCAGAAGTGTTGTATGATTCATGAACAAACTGATTATTTTCAATGAACCTGTTCAATCGGTTTTCGCAAAATCGCAACAAACGATTCATTCACGAATTGCAATGATCCGATTGCAGCTGTTCTCGAGTCTAAAACTCACTGATTCAAATGATCCGTTTAGAGCGAGTCTCCTTCAGTGAACTGAACTCACGAGTAAAGAACCGGGAGATCTTGTGAGCACGTGCAGGCGCGCAACAGCTGCTGCGAAAAGTAAGTTACTAATGTCGAATTTTAGGATTAATTATTGTAACTGAAAATAATATTTAGGTCAAAACTGTCAGTTGTTTGTGAACTAAATCTGCTGTAAAGGGTGATCTATTTAAGCCCACTGAAATGCTTGAATGCAGACAGATCAACATCAGTGTCTCTAACGTTATGTTTTAGGTCAAAAAACAAAACATTAAAATAACACAGATTAAATAAAATAACTCATGCATGTTCATATTCCCCGCTGCTGTAACGTTAGCAGTTTTATTAAAATGCTATGCATTTAGACCTATGTGACGTCTGTTTTTATATTGTTTATCAACAGTATACATTTTTATATTGTTTAAATCAACTAGCCGAGTAGACAGATATGAATGTTTATTCATAACCATACTGAAACTAAGTAAATATTGTTAGCTGATGCTAGCTGTCTAGCTAACAAGCTTGCTGGTGCTAGTTGAGGAAATTTTTAGATATAAAGCCCAAATATCTTTATTCAGCCACCTAGATAGATTCCATCTGAGGGAAAAAGAAAGGATGTGATGTTCAGAACATAGTAACTACAGTAATTATCAGAGTGGGAAGTGATGCCCTCTGGGGGCATTTGGCCAGGGGTGTTTTTACACCACAGACAAGGTTTGAGAAGAAAAGAAAATATAATTAGATTTTCCTTAAAATGTTCTTCCTAATTTCAGGCCTAATTCTCATGTCATATATAACTGACGTTCTGCAAAACAACAAGTTCTAAAACACTTTTTTCTTCCTGGTGAAGATTAGATGGTGAAATCTGTTTTCTCTCAGGTACATGGCAGTGTAAGCTTCACAGTGAACATTACTACATCACTCTCATCAACGTAGTCCATATCAACAAAATATATATCTTGACTATATAGTGGTTATTTTGGGAAAAACCCAGGTATTTTGGGCAGTAGGATTATAAAAATATGTGCTAATATAAAATTAAATAAAGTAGTCTATATAAAATTGCAAAATAAATCTGTCTATCAGTACTTTTTTACTTAAGTACATAAAAAATTGAGTACTTTTGTACTTTCACTCGAGTAAAATTGAAAAAGCAGTACTTTTACTTTTACTGGAGTAATATTTTATTATACGTATCTGTACTTTTACTCAAGTACTTGATCTGTGTACTTTGTCCACCACTGTTAGAACGTGATTAACTTAACTGTACAATAAGCTGTTTAAAACGTGCATTCTCCCGTTCAATTTCCAGCATCCAGTAATATTGTCCTACATGTCTTGTGGAGCGCATTCAGAGTATGAATTAGTTTGTAATTTTAACTGTTTGGAAACGGAGCATAAATGTGGATTTATTATCCTACACAATTTTAGGCCCGATTGCCGACAATTTTCTAGAGATCACAGACAAAATTCCAAAATCTGAAGCTAATCGGTGCTCGTTCAAGTAAATGACGATCACATTGTGCGAATTGTCACAAGATGTGATTTGAGTGAAGTCCTAAATGCATTGCTGGTGCAAGATAAATATTTAGCAGGTTAAATAACTGGACATGTTTGCAACTTTTCTAGTGTGAAAAGTGTTTTGACTGGAAATGACATCAGCAACAGCCTACAGCCAATGAGAAATAAGATTGTTTCCTCTTTTTTCCTGCAAATCAGCACACAAACAACCTGGATCGCAATCTTCAGCCATGCTACGGTTTTCATTTGGAGGAATTCCAGTCTCAAGTCAGAAGCATCCTTGCATAAATACATGGCCAGGTGGCGAGAATAAACAGAAATAAACAAGGAGGATGTTTGTTTCTCTTAATTTGGCTCACCGCCTGTCGATGTCTTTGGATTATGTTTGCACTTTCCTAGATTCTCTTATGTTTTCCTTTACAAAATGGTTCATTTATATGGAGTCCAGTCAGGATGTAAAGTGTAATTTATAACCTTGTGAAATGTATTATCAATTTATTTATCACCTTGTGTAAGCAGCTAGTATGTACAAACCAGACTAGAAATTACAAGTAAACCTCACAACACAGCCACATGCACCAATAAAAAAAGAACTAATTCAGTTCTTTTCAAAAGAATGGCACAAAACAAGCTGCACAGTCCAGCTCAAAAAAGTGACCTACATTTCTATTGGGCAGAATTTTCTGCATGAACTGAGAAACCAGTTGGATGAAGCAGGACTTCGGAGAATTGTTTCAGTTCAATTAAAACATTACCCTTGCTATTTTATTTGCAGAAGAACCCTTTCTGGTCTCAGACAAGCACAACAGAGTCTGGAGTAGGGGTCGACCGATTATCGGCGCCGATATTAAGCATTTTTACGATTATCGATATCGGCCATTTTCAAAACAGATTCGCCGATAATATATATATATATATATATATATATATATATTTTTATGCAAACAAACATACTATTTACAGGTGACATTATTTATTGGTGAATAAATAATACAGGTGCAATTATTTAATGTTTAAATGCACTATTTGGCTCGATGCAGCCTGTCTGAGCTCAACACTCCAATCTAGAGCAATCTCCGCCCACCGCTCATCTGATATGTAGAGAGTCACGAGTCCGACCAATCAACGCGGAAAACTGAAGGCAGTCTCACACCGAAAGCACTTGAACTGGAGCTGCCTCAGTGATCACGCATCAGTTGTCTCTCAAAGGTAAGGCAGCAGCAGACGTTGCTGAAGTTGCAATAAATCACAATCCACTATGATGTCCGCGATGCGGAAAATGCGGGCGGAATCGCGGAATGCAGTCATATAATGGAATTTACCGTATAACGCGGAATGTCACGGAATGTGTCGAAGTTTGGATGAATTAATCAAAAGTAGGTCAATACACTTAAATCGACTCACGCTATGGACTAGTATCTATAAATATTAAGCCGCAAAAACACTTTAAATATGAATCCTGCATGTTCTGCATCTCTGTTAATGAATGACACAGACGTGCGGTTTCATTTACTGCACACATACATACTGAAGCGCGTGATGCTCGCTGTGTTTTCAGCATAAATGAGGACATAAATACATGAACAACATCCCCAGAACTGCTCGGAGAGTCACTTCATGAGCATTTGACCGTATCATTTGAGTAAAACGATCGTCATATCATATATACATAGGCTACAGAAACTTAAAATGTCCTCATGGCAACCTGTCAAAATATAAGTTTGGTTTAGCCGAATATATTACTGTGGTGCAGTAGAATATACGTAATACAACTACAACAATTATTACAACTTTTGTTGAGAATAATCACACAATACGCTAAATACGTTTACTTTAAGTTTTACAAAATGTTTACAGAATGCTTCTGGGTGATCGCTGCACTTATGTTATTATTAATATTATTAATATTACTGTTTATTTAATGTTGTTGTTATTAACAGTTTTCAGAATTAAAGACATGTTTAAAAGCATTTAAAGAAAGTCTTTTGTCAGAGCTCTTGTTATTATTAATTTTGGCATTAATTTTCATTTTTACACCAGACACGTATATCGGTTCAAAATATCGGTTATCGGTCTACTTGATCTGTAATAATCGGTATCGGCCCTGAAAAACACATATCGGTCGACCCCTAGTCTGGAGACCCATCAGAGACACATGAGACACATGACATGAGTTCTTTTGATCACGAGGATCCTACAGACATTTGTTTGGACACTACTAAAGGCAGGATTTAAAAGTGGGTTTTCTCAGTAATGACATAGAACAGGGGTCTCAAACTCAGGGGGCCAATTATTTTTTGGCCCCCCCACTTGACATTAAAGTTTAGTTTTGTTCTCAAATGCACCTTTTTGCTGAGTCTTGCCACACTTTTATTTTGTTTTTTTTTATCACTTATGGGCTACCATAGATTGTCTCGTGACAGCTTCCGGTGGCGTTTGTTGTCAATAGTTGTCAAGCTAGCCAACCGCGAAGTACCTGGGGAAGTATCAACGTTAGTCACTTGGTTGAAACGTGTTCCGGAGTGACACCAAGTGGACGGAAAATATATGCCATCACCCAGTTCCAGTCATGTCTCTTTCAAAACGTGCCATGAAGAGAAAGGTTGGCGATGAGCACTGGCAATGTCAGGAAAAATGGGAGATGGAATATGTTTTTGTCGAGCACAGGGGCACCCCTACGTGTCTCATATGCACAGAGAAAGTTCCGGTGTATAAGAAATACAACGTCAGACGTCATTACTCAACTAGACATGCTGAGGAGTATACAAAATACCAGGGAGATGAGAGAAAGAACCGGGTCACCAATCTTAACAAATATCTATTGAGGCAACAAGCAACTTCTACACTTCTAAGCCCCTCAGATCTGCTAATAAAGCTCTTTTACATGTCCCACGGTCACGACTTAAGTTTAAAGATGACAGAGCCTTTGCAGTAGCTGCTCCACGGCTATGGAATCAGTTGCCACCTGACATTTAGAGTGCTCCGTCTATTTCTGTTTTTAAGTCTAGACATTCTATGGCCTTTCCTGAATTTCAATTTGTGGATTAGCATTGTTATCTTGGATTTTAACTTATATTTTATTTTATACTTTACTGTATTTTATGATGGTTTTGTACAGCACTTTGGTCAGTGTAAGCTGAATTTAAATGTGCTCTATGAATAAAATTGACTTGCTATTTATTAAAAAATGCAAGCAAAGAGAATGAAGCAGTAGTCGATGCTAGCTACATGGTGAGTGAGATGATTGCTAGGGCTGGAAAGCAATTCAAAGAAGGCAAGTTCATCAAAAAGTGCATGTTACTTGCTGCAAGTAAAGTCAATCCGGAAAAAAAAGGGTCAGTTTAGCAACATCAGCCTTTCAGCTAACACAATGGCAGAGCGCATTTCTGACCTGTCAGAAAACATATATGATCAACTGCGTGAGAAAGCCGAACGTTTTTGTGCATACTCAGTCGCTCTTGATGAGAGCACGGACAACACTAGGGATGCACCGGTGGACCGGCCATAGATCGGAACCAGCCGTTTTTTGCATTTAATGCGCGATCGGCAACCGGACGTTTTTTTTTCTTTTTATCGGCCGATTTTTCTGGAAATGGGGGAAATTTCGCGAACATGTCATTTGTGTGGAAGACATTCGGCAGAAGCACAACAAACACAGATAAACAGATACCAAGAAGCGAACAGCCGTTGGTGTAACGTTACTGGTGCACAAATAAGAGCCGCGTTCCTTTCCTGCTGAAGTTGCGGGAGCGTATCTGTCCATGCCCTGCACAAGCATAGACAGTGAACGGTTGTTCAGCGAGCTTCTCACGTGTTGGATGAGAAACGAAACAGACCAACTTGTGACAAAGCTGAAATGCTTCTTTTTGTAAAGAATAAAACGTTCAAACTTAATTTCTGTACAAAATGATTAATTTTATTTTACCTTAAAATTACATTGACTTAAGTCGATTTAAAAAGCAAGAGCTGTAGCATCTTTGTTTTTGCTCGTTGCACTAAACATTATTTGATTCAACATTTTGGAATAATTTATTTATATAGCCTACTTTGGTTTTATTTAGTTTCACTGATAAAGACCTTTTTGTCTTTACACCAATTTTAAAAACGAAAACAAATGCTGAATGTTAAGTAAGATCTTTGTTTGGACTGTTGAATGTGTGATGGTTGTGTTGTTTGGATTGTAACTATGCAATTGTTGCCTTTAATTTCACATGGTTACTGTTAATGTTTTAATTTAAAGGCAGTTTATGTAGTTTCAACCCAATTTAAAAACAATAGCTAAATGCTGATGTCAGGAGTCAGGACCATCTGGGTCATTCTTCAACTGGGTTGGCAAATGTGAGGCAGAATTTGTAAAAATGCTTGTGTGTTTTTTCTAATAAAATATATTGATATGCATTTAAAATTAGTTTAATATGCTATATCCATTAAAATGAAAACTTAAGAACATTTAGATGTCAAACACTTGTGACACAGCCACTTATGTCCATGCCATATTGAAATAACACCACAGATGTTATTATAACACCACAGACTTTATAATGCAAGTTACTATTGGCTCTGTGTTACCAGAAAAGACATTAACACCAGAGACAGTAACAGACAAATCAGCCTAAATTCAGACTTTTCTCAAATGGAGGCTGCCATCATGATGATTTTAAGATCAGGGGACATTTTAGAAATATCAAGTATTTATTTATCAACATTTTGATTAAAACATGCCAGATCTGCAAGTTATCAACATAAAACCACATACACTAATGACGACACATGACATTGTCAGATATTTAGCTAACTTTTAAGAAAATTAATAAGAAATTATGTACTCCCCATGCACCCTTCAGATCCACCAACACCTGCAGTGACCTTTACACATAGGAAGTAGTCCAAATATTATTCTCCCTTTTCTTAAAGGGGTGACATCCATTATTGTAACACCACAGACATGAATTTGGGGGCAACTTTTTTCTTAAATATATATATATATATTTTTGTAAACAATTTAATAATATTATAAACCACTTTAATAATATTATAAAATCTTTCATTCTTTCTTGTTGGTTGCGTAAAGGAAAAAAATCAGAATCGGACAGTTTGCTTGAACAAAAAAATCGTCATCGAATCGGCCATGAAAAATCATGATCGGTGCATAACTAGACAACACTGACACTGCGCAGCTCGCATGAAGTAGTCGAGGAGTTGCTCGCAGTGATTTCAATGCATGGTCAGACCACCACTCAGGAGATATTCCGCCAGCTGTGTGGTGCTACTGAGGATGCCGTATTGTCATGGAAGAGGTTTGCTGGAATAACAACCGACAGAGCACCAATGACAGGAAGGAAAAATGAACTGGTGGCACTTGTTTAAAGAGGACTTGAAGGGGAGAATGTGAAGGAGGCCATTGCTCTACACTGCATTATCCATCAGCAGGCCCTTTGCGGCAAATGCGACAATGTGATGTTTGTTGTTGTGAAATGCATCAACAATATCAGATCCAGGGGCTTAAAGCACCGGCAGTCCTGCACCTTTTTGGAGGAAATGGAGTCAGATTATGAGGATGTGCTCTACTTCACCGATGTTGGCTGAACTAGGGCTGCAACAACCAAGCGATAAAATCGATTATTATCGATAATCATCGTCAACG
Source organism: Oxygymnocypris stewartii (assembly GCA_003573665.1). Classification (NCBI taxonomy): domain Eukaryota; kingdom Metazoa; phylum Chordata; class Actinopteri; order Cypriniformes; family Cyprinidae; genus Oxygymnocypris; species Oxygymnocypris stewartii. The sequence continues at coordinate 24,813 of QVTF01000342.1, read as the reverse complement.
ATTCTCATTATCGATTAGTCGGGTCTGCCCACAGTGCACGTCCAACTTCAGCCGGATGCGTCAAACTACAGCACTGAATAACGCTTTTTAATTGACAAAATGCATCTAAAAATAGTGGAGGAAACAGAATGAGATGCTGCGGGAGAACTAGGCTACGTGATCCAAGCTGCCCAAAACATGAGAATTCTTTATTTTAATGCATTATCGTAATGGCTTGCCCTGTCAGGCTATTTGACATATGCGTGTGCTTCCTCAGTGCAAAAACGTTCAGTTTACGGTCATATCCTTATCTATAAAAGTCACAGATTCACACGAGCATTTACATTTTTGCAAAAAGGTCCGTCCTGACAGCTTGTGTTAAGTTTAAAATACCGAATGCATGACGGGCGGGCACCTGCACGTGCGTCATACAGACGGAACACAGAGGGAGACAATTAAAAGGCTATTCAGCGCAAAAATATCCATTGTGCTGAAATATCTGTTGTTGAAAGTTAAATTAAGGCTTAAAAGTCAACATACCCTGCGAGTATTTTATGAGAGTAGGAACTGTTAAGGTATAACAGCATGTAATTCTGAATATAAATATCAGACGCTTCATAGCCGCCTTATTACAGGATTAAGAAATGACACGTGACTGTGATCATGATCAAAGTCAACGCGTGTTCCTGCCGAAAATTACTCTTACCTGTTGGTTAACACTGAGTTTGTGTTTTATTCGTCTTTATTATCTTTATTATTATTTAAATTTTTAATAGAGATTTAAACTATATTCACTATTACAGCGCTTAACAAATTTATTAAAACACATTTATGTAAGGTTTTAACAAATTATGTAAGGTTTGTGCCACTGCTGCTCTAAACTAACAGCATTGGTGATTACCAAAGTAATTATTTAGCATTCTGTATTGGTTAGTCCTCCAATATGCGTAAGCTCTTTAGTAACAATAGTAGGCTATTTCTAATGCTATAATATAATTATTGCTGTTATCTATGAAAGAAAGGCAGAGCACTTCATGGTGTTTTTTTTCATATACCCAATTACAGTCAAAAAGTACATAATGGCAGCAAAATTCAAGCTGTTGCAAGGCATAGGAGGCCATTTTTGTTATAGTAGGAATTAATACTATTTGGTTGTTTCAGTTTGTTATTTGACCAACAAATGACAATACAATTTTTCGATAGATTCCTAAAACATTTGTGTTTTCTCTTTATTATGATAGGTGGTCTAATAAATAGTTAAGTATTGTATGTGTATCATTCAATTGATACGTTTGTTTGGAAGACATTGGACAGAATAGTAGTGTGTAGAGTAGTGTTGTCACGATACTGGAATTTCTAATTTCGATACGATACCTTGAAAAATATCGATATTCGATACCATTTTCGATACCACGGAGAAAAAAACTGCCACAACATTAAGTGGGTCATTTTTTTTTTTTTTTTTTTTTTAAGATAAATATAACAAGTCTAGAACATGACAATGAGGTATATTTTACATGATCAAAAATGTATTGAGGTAGTTCACTTGTTCAAGGTGTGGTGTTTAGTGTAGGTTGTGAGTGTGTTGTTTTTGTTGCAGGTCGAGTCTCATATTCTTTCTGGTGCTACAAGAAAATGCCAAACTTTAATAAACTTTTTTTTTCTTTTTAGACCACACTTTTAAAAATGAACTGAACTAACTAATCTTAGAACTTAAGTTAATGGTAATAGATATTTGTTAACGTTAGTTAACATGAATAAACAATGAAAAATACTTCCAAAACATTTATTAATCTTAGTTAAAAGTTAATTTAAACTAACAATTACTAATACATGTACTAATTAAAATCCAAAAGTTCTATCTGTTAATATTTTTTTTCATTGGACCAGAGCGAACATGATCCCTTGTATTTTTATTACCTACTGTTATCAAAGATTAAAATATACTGTAGCAAATGCATTGCTCATCGTTCATAAATGCTGGTTAATACATAACATTATTTGATGAACAGATTTTAAAGACGGATTCACATATCACCGATCCACACACGCAAACGTGCGTGCATCACACGCGAAAACAATGCTCACTGGATCGACATGAAGACAAATTGCAGAATTTAAGAAATAATTTTTTTAATGAAGTTAAATAAGCACAAGTTAATTTACATTTGACCACAGTTAAAGTATTTAAAGATTCAGAGTTAAAGATCCCTCAGTCAGATTATATTAACTTTAATAATTACTGGTGAAAAAACGAGACAACACTCATATCAGCAACAATACTAGGCCATCTTGGTTAATGTTTCAGTAATGTTAAAATAAGAACAGTTACCAACCTCTCGAAATTATTTATATAGACCCGGGTGTCTGTCTTTCAGGTGCTTTGCTATACGACGGTTTCATCGGCGCACGCGCCCGGACCGAAGTTAACTTCCGGTCTGTGTTTGTATATCGGGCTGGTTAGTGGCGCCGGCTACAAACACAGTTCAAGTGATGATGAGTAATGAAGTTGGGCTCAGGTTGTTGTGCTGTGGGATGTGTTTCACATACATACATCTATTTATTTGTGGCGACCCACCAGAATATCAAAACTTTTCCAAAAGGCTTTGTTGAATAACATGAGCACGTAATGCACGTTTAGAAATCAAAATGAGGCGCAGGTGTTTTTATATCACTGTATTTCTGAAGGAACGCTGTCTTTAGAAAATGTTTGATGTCATTTTCATTTCATCTTGCATGTTATATGTCTGATAAAGCAGCGTTTATAAACTCAGTTTACAGCCGTTACCGGGCGCAAACCTCTAACGTTAACGTTATTTCTCCCGCTTTTAAGCGTCTCCTGCTGACAGAGAGTGAATTTGCATTTTTAATAAGTCCGTCCAAGTAGTTATTGCTGCATCTCAGTCCGTCTGATTTACGAATTTTGCTTGTTATAAAAAAATAATCTACTCCAGAGGGACTTAGCTGTTTTTATTGATTCTATTTGGATGTGTACCGGTAGTTAAATTAGGGCCACAAACACGCGCATGCGCAGTACCCTTTGTTTATGATGTTGCCGTTGAAACCGTCTATATTAGAGGTGTTAGCGCCTTTTGCTTAGCACTGCTCTGTTGCAACTCTTGCTTATTGGCTTGCTTGTGTACTTCGGCTTTCCATGTTCATTTGCTTTATATCCAAAATATTTCCAGATAGCACTCCTGCTGTGTTCTTTATCAACCAAAGCCGGTTGCGGAGGCGCCGCACCCGCCATCTTTATATTCACTTCACGTTTGCTATTTAACCAGAGCGAATGAGACGAGACACAAGACAGGCACTGCGGTCACGTGTGGTGTTTGTCAACGCGCCTTTGGAGAGAAGTGAAAGTGACAGCTCGGCTAGGATCGGTGTATCGATACTTCGGGAAATTAGTATTGGTACCGTTCAGATATTTCAGTATCGATATTTATCGAAATATCGATATTTTTGACAACCCTAGTGTAGAGTAATAGTAGAGTAGTGTGTTTTTTCAAAAAACTAAAAAAGCTAAGTTGTTTTCATCCGATTAATCGAAAAAATAACCGGTCAACTAATCGATTATCAAAATATGTGGCCACATATATATGCTGATTAATTCTCTGCCTGCAGGAGCCGCTGTTGTAGTGGTGGAGAGCAAGTTTTCCCCAGGTAACACTGTACACAAATCAGAGCTCCACTCACAAACGCTGCTTTATCAGACAAGATAAAAGATGAAAGGAAAATGACATCCAAAACTTTCTGAAGACAGTTGGTTTCCATCAGAAATACAGTGATATAAAAACACCAGCACAGGTTTCGATTTTGAAATGTGCAGTGCTCAACCAAGCATTCTCCCCACCTGCCAACCAGTCGAATTTCAGTAGGTGGGATTTACAATTTGTAATGTCACAAATAGAAGAAAACAACTTTGTAGTCCAAACAAGCCGTTTGCTGTAGTTCTTGAAAAGGGACTTTTTTTAAACTAAATATCTCCCTTTGGAGTGGACTTTGAGATTTGTAACTTTGTAGATATTGTTATGCACAAACAAACACTACACACCGACTAAAATTCATAAAGTGAAGAAGCACAATATGACCCCCTTTTGTCATCAAAGTGTCCTCTCTTAAAGTACAATGCATCGCATATAATTATTTAATTAAATCATTGCGTTTGTAAATTCACAAGTATGCTTACTTATGGGTTTAATATATCATGCAGCCTTGGAAAACAGTTTAATAATATGTTTTATGGATTCTTGTCTGTGAAATGCGCCACTTCTGGTATTTTTCCGGGTAGTCAACGATTTTTTTTAATTGACTAGTCACGACGAATCGCGACAGCCCTAGAAATGATGAATGTCTGTTAGTGTGAATTAAACGTAAACATTTTTTATTTATGTTTAAACATTTTAGAAACTTGATTTTACTGAAGGCTACCATGATAATTATAACCTGAGTTCATTAAATTCATAAACCTAAACAAACTAAATCTTCTCTATTTACAGTTTGCAGCTTGGATCATTCATTGCAACATTTAATCTGATTTTCATGTTTAAGAATCTGTTATCTTGAAAAAAAATATTTATACTACTCTGTTTACTCTGTTGAGACTTGCTGAAATCGCGTTTGGTCTCGTACTGTATCGTGTCTCTTGTCACAGTGTCTGCGCTTGCTTGGTCATTTGTTGTGATAAACAGGAAAATGTATTTAGCAGAATTCAAATAGTGATTTGTTAGACGGGTTTAAAAAAAGGTTAATATGCCGCGGCAGCCATCGTGTGAAGCCCTCCTTGTGTGAAGACCGAAGAGTGTAAAGACCATCGACTCTACCATGCGACTGCACCGGCAGGGACAACGGCAAGGGATATAAGTATTTATTTTTATTCATCCTCTTTCCTACTATTGTTTTGCATCTGTTTTAGTTTTTATAACCAATTCTTACTATGTAAAAAAGAAGTAGGCCTTTAGTGTTATGTTAGAATCATTATTATACTCCTACCTTTTCTTGATTTAATATTTTGACTTGTTTTTAGCTTTATTTTTTGTTTTCATTTAAATGGTTAGTTTTGAAATGTTGTTGTATGCATTTGTCATTTTTATTTCATCGCTATCTTCTTAAATGTGTATATATAATATTTATAGTTTTAACTTTTAATTGTATGTACTTTTTCATATTTTTAAGTCGCTTTGGATAAAAGCATCTGCTAAATGACTAAAAGTAAAAGTAAAGTACTACTACTGCCCACTGACTTGGTTTTAAACCTATATTATTATCCAATGTATGAGCCTTAAAACATCTTAAAATGCACACATGTAAGTCAGGAAAATAAAAAAAATTATCGGGGAGCATGCCCCCAAACCCCCCTACTAATCTCCATTTTTGGACCTCGGTCCCTACTAGGGACAAGTGTTGTAAATTAGCTTCAGCTAAAAACACTATGATGCATACATAAGATGACTGTTTAAGTGTATCTATGTTTTTTTGTATCTGTCCCTAAATAAACTATAAATAATAATTTATAAAAACCTGCATACGGCCCTGTATGCCAATATTTATATTTTTATGCTACTCTCTTAAGAAATCAAATAGAAATTCAATAAATGTTCTTCTGTTGGCCTCTTGTATTCACTTAAGAAAACCGAAGCCCATATTTAAATTGTATTGTTGGAGAGCCTTGATTTGCAGTCGTCCCTGGTCTGGACAATCTAGTGTTGCAACTTTTGTTTATTGTGAAAGATGGTTTGTGTTTAAATCCTGATCTGTCACGTCTGAATGAGCATGACACCTCTGTGTCATAACATTATTTCAACATTTGTGTAAATGCATTTATTCATCCTCTGTGCACTTTAGATGCAGTTTATGTGCTGATAAGGCACCATTTAGAGAATGATAAACATTATATGACATAGAGTACATACGCAGTGGCACCATCTAAGTATTAATTAAATTGCTGTTCTTCAGTCAGTAGAAACAGGAACATACAATACCCTTGCAGGATTATAACTTTGGTAAAGTCCTCCAAGTTATTCAACGATTCTGTTTTCAGCATCTTAATCACACTGAGATAGTCTCATTTGAATAACCTGTTACGCTGATGTCAATCCCACTAGTCTAATACAAGAACATTTACAAAAATGTTGCATTACCAGTCCGTCCACAATTGAACGGCCTGCATAACACAGACTGCATGTGAAAGGCAGCTTTGACATCGATGCTTACTTCCTACTTCAGACTTATGTAATGATAAAATCTCGGTCGAGAAAGAGAACAAGACAAGCGCAGATCATTGGACATATTCTTTTAAAGGAAAAAAAATCACAATTCCCAGACTCATACTTCCAGGACAACATGTCCCTCTAAAGAAGCAGTTTGTTTGTTGAGAAGCTAAACAAACTAAATACACAAATGCATTAAATGTGCGAACAACCATGTTCACAGAAATATCACTAAGTGGATTTCAACTGCCAACTCATGCAACAAACCTAAAACTGCAGACAGCTTTTAAAGAACCTCCTCAATATTGTGGGATCTATGTGTTAGTTTTATGAGGAACAGTGTACTGCAAATGTGGTAAACAAGAAAGTGCTGGTTTGAGTCAAAAGTTAATCAAAAGTTATGAAGCAAAGTTCCTTTTAATAAATATATGTTACATAACTTATCTTCATATATCTTGTTATCTGATTTAGCCTTTTAAAAAGATTTACAATTATTTTGGCAGTCTCATAGTTTCTCATGGAGAAAGTACAGTTGTGTAAATATATATATATAGATTAATAGTCCGAATATGGTCTGAAAGTACTAAAATTGGGTTAAAAATATTTTTCTGAAAATGCAAATAGGGAATAAATTAGGGTTACCCCCCTTGTGAACCTACAAAGTTCACCCCAAAATGTAAATGATTTCATCATTTACTCACCCTCATGTAATCCCAAACCTATATGACTTTTTGGAACATAAAATATGATATTTTGAGAAATGTCTCAGTGTTTCTTTTTTTCCCATACAATGAAAGTATGGTTACTAATACTTTTTCCAGGACAATCAGTTAATTGTCCCTCCTTATCCAATGGGTGAGGGTCCCACTTTATATTAATTGGCCTTATTCATGTACTTACATTTAAATTAATAATTTGGTCCAATGTACTTGTCACAGACGTACAGGGGGATCCAGGAACGAGGAGGCGTGGAACTTCTTTCAAACACTTTATTATAAACACGGAGATCGCGGGAGACATGAACACAGAGGAATGACGTTAAGACTCGACAAAGACACTGGGAACACTGAGGACTTATAAAGGGAAGGAAACGAGATAATTACAGACACAGGGCTGGGGACTAATCAACTAAGGACACAGGGCTGGGAACTGATAATTAATGGCACGAGAGGAGGGGAAACACAAGACACAGAGAACACAGACCTGACATTACTCCCCCCTCCCGAACGGTGCGTCCCGCACCGTACACCATCCAACGAGGAGGGGGGGTGGGCGCTCTGGAGGCCTCAAGGGACACGGAGACAGGACAGGACAGGAGGCCTCTAGGGCGGCGCCCGTTCCGGGAGCCATGGCGGATCGGGGAGCTCGGGCGGCCATGGCGGAGCGGGGAGCATGGGAGGCCAGGCCATGGTGGGTCAGGGAACTCGGGAGGCCATGGCGGATTGGGGAGCTTGGGTGTCCATGGTGGATCCGGGGACTCCGGAGGCCTTGGCGGGTCAGGGGACTCAGGAGGCCTTGGCGGGTCAGGGGACTCAGGAGGCCTTGGCGGGTCAGGGGACTCAGGAGGCCTTGGCGGGTCAGGGAACTCGGGAGGCCATGGCGGATCGGGGAGCTTGGGTGTCCATGGTGGATCCGGGGACTCCGGAGGCCTTGGCGGGTCAGGGGACTCAGGAGGCCATGGTGGGTCAGGGAACTCGGGAGGCCATGGCGGATTGGGGAGCTTGGGTGTCCATGGTGGATCCGGGGACTCCGGAGGCCTTGGCGGGTCAGGGGACTCAGGAGGCCATGGCGGGTCAGGGAACCCGGGAGGCCATGGCGGATCGGGGAGCTTGGGTGGCCATGGTGGATCTGGGGACTCGGGTGGCCATGGCGGGTAGTCCATTCCAAATCTTTTTTGGGGATTTTCCCCAACAGGTGCTCTGGAGAGCTGGACGGAGCCGGCAGGGGCTCTGGAGAGCTGGACGGGACCGGCAGGGGCTCTTGAGAGCTGGACGGGACCGGCAGGGGCTCTTGAGAGCTGGACGGGACCGGCAGGGGCTCTTGAGAGCTGGACGGGACCGGCAGAGGCTCTTGAGAGCTGGACGGGGCCGGCAGGGGCTCTGGAGAGCTAGCAGGGGCTCTGGAGAGCTGGACGGAGCCGGCAGGGGCTCTGGAGAGCTGGACGGAACCAGCAGGGGCTCTGGAGAGCTGGACGGAGCCAGCAGGGGCTCTGGAGAGCTGAACGGAGCCGGCAGGGGCTCTGGAGAGCTGGACGGGACCAGCAGGGGCTCCCGAAACGGAGCGGAGTACGTGGGCTCCCGGACCGGAGCAGAATCAGTGGGCTCCCGGGCCGGAGCGGAATCCGTGGGCTCCCGGGCCGGAGCGGAATGCGTGGGCTCCCGGGCCGGAGCGGAATGCGTGGGCTCCCGGGCCGGAGCGGAATGCGTGGGCTCCCGGGCCGGAGCGGAATGCGTGGGCTCCCGGGCCGGAGCGGAATGCGTGGCCTCCCGGGCCGGAGCGGAATGCGTGGGCTCCCGGGCCGGAGCGGAATGCGTGGGCTCCCGGGCCGGAGCGGAGTGCGTGGGCTCCCGGAACGGAGCGGAATGCGTGGGCTCCCGGAACGGAGCGGAATCCGTGGGCTCCCGGAATGGAGCGGAGTGCGTGGGCTCCCGGAACGGAGCGGAGTGCGTGGGCTCCCGGACCGGAGCGGAACCTGTCGGCTCACGTGGGCGCTCGGGTGCCGCTGACTCTCGTTGGCGCTCGGGTGCCGCTGACTCTCGGTGGCGCTCGGGTGCTGCCGACTCTCGGTGGCGCTCGGGTGCTGCTGACTCTCGGGGACGCTCTGAAGAGCTGGACGGAACCAGCGGAGGCATCGATGAGCTGGACGGAACCAGCGGAGGCATCGGTGAGCACTTACGAGGAGCCGGCACTGGAGGGCGCTGGCGAGGAGCAGGCACTGGAGGGCACTGGCGAGGTGCAGGCACTGGAGGGCACTGGCGAGGTGCAGGCACTGGAGGGCACTGGCGAGGTGCAGGCACTGGAGGGCACTGGCGAGGTGCAGGCACTGGAGGGCGCAGTCTCGGAGCAGGCACTGAGGGGCGCAGTCTCGGAGCAGGCACTGGAGGGCGCAGTCTCGGAGCAGGCACTGGAGGGCGCAGTCTCGGAGCAGGCACTGGAGGGCGCAGTCTCGGAGCAGGCACTGGAGGGCGCAGTCTCGGAGCAGGCACTGGAGGGCGCAGTCTCGGAACAGGCACTGGAGGGCGCTCGGGAAGCGCGGGTACCGGGCTTGGGAGCGCAACAGCCCGTGGTCTTGGCTTAGCTGAGGGCGGCGGCTCAGGGCTGAGGAGGATGGAGCTGCTTCGGAGGCAGGGGGGATCCTTGGGGTTGGGCAAGCGGGAGCCGTTGGAGAGGTATGCGGAGGTTCTCGGCGTGGGATGAGCTGGGGAGATGCAGCGCGTTCCAGCCGGAGTGGGATGATGAGGCCGGGGAATTTCCTCGACTTCCTCGTCGGAACCATTTAGAAAGAAGGTGAGGTTAATAAGCTCGATCAATGGAAAATCACTTACTGGAAGATCGCAGCGTATAACCTCATCATCCAACCCCAGCAGGAAACACGCACCCAGAGCGGCCTCATGCCAGCTCACCCGGTTGGAGATCGCGAGAAACTCCTCCACATATCTCTCCAACCTCCGACCGCTCTGCCGCAACCCCCACAGCGCGTCCTCAGCTGAAGTCATCTGTATAATCGGTCGAGTCTTCTGTCACAGACGTACAGGGGGATCCAGGAACGAGGAGGCGTGGAACTTCTTTCAAACACTTTATTATAAACACGGAGATCGCGGGAGACATGAACACAGAGGAATGACGTTAAGACTCGACAAAGACACTGGGAACACTGAGGACTTATAAAGGGAAGGAAACGAGATAATTACAGACACAGGGCTGGGGACTAATCAACTAAGGACACAGGGCTGGGAACTGATAATTAATGGCACGAGAGGAGGGGAAACACAAGACACAGAGAACACAGACCTGACAGTACTTTTGTACATACATGTTTTTACGTTGTACTAATATTTTAAAAGTTACCAGCATGTAATTACATATGTAATTAACATCTCAATAAATTAGAATGTCATGGAAATGTTCATTTATTTCAGTAATTCAACTAAAATTGTGAAACTTGTGTATTATTGTGTATTGTGTATTTTTGGTTGTTTTAATTGTGATGATTTTTGGCTCACATTTAACAAAAACAATTCACTATTTCAACAAATTAGAATATGGTGACATGCAATCAGCGAATCAACTCAAAACAACTGCAAAGGTTTCCTGAGCCTTCAAAATGGTCTCTCAGTTTGGTTCACTAGGCTACACAATCATGGGGAAGACTGCTGATCTGACAGTTGTCCAGAAGACAATCATTGACAAGGAGGGTAAGCCACAAACATTCATTGTCAAAGAAGCTGGCTTTTCACAGAGTGCTGTATCCAAGCATGTTAACAGAAAGTTGAATGGAAGGAAAAAGTGTGGAAGAAAAATATGCACAACCAACCGAGAGAACCGATTCAAGGGGAGGAAGTGTGGAGAAGCTCATAGCCAGAGTTGCTTGAAGTTCAGTGTTAAGTTTCCACAGTCTGTGATGATTTGGGGTGCAATGTCATCTGCTGGTGTTGATCCATTGTGTTTTTTGAAAACCAAAGTCACTGCACCTGTTTACCAAGAAATTTTGGAGCACTTCTTGCTTCCTTCTGCTGACCAGCTTTTTAAAGATGCTGATTTCATTTTCCAGCAGGATTTGGCCCCTGCCCACACTGCCAAAAGCACTAAAAGTTGGTTAAATGATCATGGTGTTGGTGTGCTTGACTAGCCAGCAAACTCACCAGAGCTGAACCCCATAGAGAATCTATGGGGTATTGTCAAGAGGAAAATGAGAAACAAGAGACCAAAAAATGCAGATGAGCTGAAGGCCGCTGTCAAAGAAACCTGGGCTTCCATACCACCTCAGCAGTGCACACACTGATCACCTCCATGCCACGCCGAATTGAGGCAGTAATTAAAGCAAAAGGAGCCCCCTACCAAGTATTGAGTACATGTACAGTAAATAAACATAATTTCCAGAAGGCCAACAATTCACTAAAAAAATATTTATTGATCTTATGAAGTATTCCAATATGTTGAGATAGTGAATGGGTGGGTTTTTGTTAAATGTGAGCCAAAATCATCACAATTAAAAGAATCAAAGACTTAAACTACTTCAGCCTGTGTGCATTCAATTGATTTAATACACGAGTTTCACAATTTGAGTTGAATAACTGAAATAAGTGAACTTTTCTACGACATTCTAATTTATTAAGATGCACCTGTACATCTAACCCTGCCCGTCATTGGGGCTTAGACAAATCTTACAATAATAGGCATAGTTAATTAATCATAGTTTGAGACTTTATTTAGGTTTTATTTAATTTGATATTCGTACGAATTAGCAACCTCATAAAATATGTACGAATTGGTCGTGAGATAGCACTGATAATAAATTTCAGAAATTACATTTATACTTACACTGTTGACCCATCCCTTACACCTTAACCAAACCTTACCTATATCCTACCTCTATAGAAGGAAGTGTATTGCAGTACAATTTAAACGCAATAAGATCATTTTTTAGATGTTTCTTTTTTTTTTACAGTTTTTATATTTAAGCACATAGGCCTAATAGTTAAGGCCACTTAATATAAAGTGGTACCATGTGCAGATTAAACAACACTTATAAAGAGCATATCAACACTCTTTTAAAGTTTACCAGTGATGACCAATGATAATACAGACATTATGAATGGACATGATCAAAAAATGACCTTGTTTGAACACAAACAAAATGCTATTCCAATAGGCAACTTTATCCCAAACAGGATGGTGAAAGTTTTACATTTAATGAAACTAAGCAATAGACTACCAACACTTTTTAGAATGGTAAAGTGAAAAAAAAAAAAATTTGTAGCATTGCCTGAAGTGACCCGTTCCTCTCATCATGTGGGAAATTCATGATTCGGGACAGAGACCAAAAAGGCACACAAACAGATAAACAAATCCATCTAAGCCTCTAAGACGACATGTATTCAAATTATCTGAAAGACACAAAAGCAATTGACCTTTCACTCAAAGCACTTTTGTTATGATAATCATCTGTGCAACAGGAAATTCCTTCATTACTGTGCTTACAGTTAGGATCCCTTAACTGAACAAGTAGCCTAACACATGCCACTCACACAGACAAGAGCAAGTTTTACTCATAGTCCCTTTTCTGATGTGCTTTCTATACTTCTTTAATTCTTTCTTTGGTGAAATTGTATAGTTTTCTTCGTTTTTTGCATATACACATGCACATTATCAGTGGCATCCTGCAAAGCAGCAGATGACAACAGTTAAGATGGGAAAGTGGGTCGTTGGGTCAACTCCAGCTGGGCTGTTTGACTCACAAAGAGCCCAAAGTCAAACTCCCAGCATATACACACACACACACACACATACATAAGCACAAAACCACTGTCACAGGAACTGCCACATGACACATACATGCATACAAATGGCTCAAATTCTCGCATAGCATTTAAAACTAAAATCATATATACTGACAATCAAATAGAACTCCACACACAATTCAAATATATTAGTAATTGCCTTACAATTATGGGGCATTTCCTGCATACCTGCACAAACAATCACATTTGTTTATATTTGTGTACAGTTTTCTTTCATATTGTTGATATCAGAATATTCTGTTCTACTTTCTATGTTAATGTTCTGAATTGTTGAATCATTTATGTTACCATTGTTTTGTTTTGTCTTTGTGTGACTAACAATGTTAAAGGGCAATTTTGATGACATTTAAGTCATCATGCGGCCTTTCATTGTCCACCAGTGTCATTATTAGCACATTTTAAAGCAACAAACTGATTTTAATAGCTCTAATAAAATCGTTCATTGACATTAGTTTACATTAGGGCTGGGCGATATGGCTAAAAACTGTATCACGATATCAGTGTTTCATATCGGTCGATATCGATAATTATTGATTTTTTTATGACCCATTTAAAATAAGGACCAGGAGAAAAATATATTACATTTAAACATTTTTATTTTAAACTTAACCTTCCTCTGATCATAATCCCCTCAGTTATTAAGACAGAAATGTCAACAACCATGGAAAACTCAAATAATTAAAATGTAAACATAAGTCTAAAGTCACAATGAACATTTAACAATTATCTAAGCGGAGCGGAAGCATGTCTTTGGCTATATGATATGCCACTGCCTCCGTTATATCTTTGTACCGTTTAGATTCTTTGTCATAAGGCACTGATGCAGAGTACCTCTCCATGGTGGTCTGCTGCTTGTGCGGTGTTGCAGCTACAGATGTTTTGGTTGAATACAGCTGTGCTCCAAAGGGTGAGCGCGGCTAAGGTGGTACATCAGGTTCGTGGTCTTGGCGGGGACGACGGTCTTGCATAATTTGCAGACGACATTGGTCTGACTACGGTCAGACTTATAATATCCAAAAAACTGCCATACTGGCGAACTGACTTTTCCTCTTTTATTTACAATTTCCTCGCTCGCTGCGGCACTCATTTTCTGCTTATGAAAAGGAATCCAGCAGACCAGCACGAGACAACGATATGGCGCAACCAGACATGATACGGTTACATGATTGGCTGTTAGCGTGTCACTCCCTACGTTGCTAGGTTACCAGAGAGCGAGTGCCTTTTTTAATGCAACCAAACTTGCTTCGCAACCTCTGTTTTCTTCCGACGAAGAATAAAAAATATTGAACGTTTTATCGAACACATTTTTTATTGATATCGATCACGTGTCTATCGCGATACATATCGTTATCGTTTTATCGCCCAGCCCTAGTTTACATACACATTTAGGAACCGTAAACATATTTCCCAAGATGCATGGTAGACCGCTTGTAGCATTGTCACTGTATTTTGTCCAGTAATGTCCAACCACAGCTGCCAGTTTCTCAGTGTAGATTATAAAAAAGATAAAATAACTGAGCTACAGTGTGTTCCACTAAGTAGCACATGGAATCCAAATATTCCCCATAGGTTGTATCTCATGACGACTGCACCCATATTGATATAGTGGGAACTCAACAAAGTACACTGACAGCAGTTTAAAACAGCCTGTGTAAATATATTTTAAGACAAACACTGAATTTGTCACTCAGCAGTTTTATCTGCCTATAGCCAGACAGACTACACATTTCCCTGCAGGTGTCATGACCTGCTGCTCAGGTTTAACAGCTTTTATTTAATTTGATATTCACAGATACTTGCACATATACAGTAAATGAATGAGTACAGCACAATTCACAGGTACGCACTAGAGATCGACTGATATTTTTACCGATATTTAAGCATTTTACCATTATCGTGTTGTTTTTTTTTGTCACACACAATTATACAGAGTATAACTAGCAGTGAAATGGGTTCTCTGTATTTGACCCATCCAAGTGCACACACACTTGGATTAGTGGGCACTGTTCACTCAGCGGTTGAAGCTACGGAGAAGCTCCAGCGCGGCCACCGCATGTAACTTTATACAAGATTCACTTGTTTGAAACACGCTAAACTATATTAACATTTACTATAGAACCATTATTTCACCAACAAACATCTCTATTGAAATTAATTATTTATTTTCTCCACAAGCAATCGCAGTTTGCATATAGTTCTGTGTAAATAGATTAACCGCGTTGTCAGCAGTTTTCATAATTTAGAATGACAAAAACATTTTAATAATTCTGATAAAACATGCCAGTTAAGAAATGCAATAAAATACGATGTTTTGTTTGGTAAAGCTTATTTCAATATTCCAGAGAATATTATTCAGTGAATCATTATTCACTCTTTAGCTATTAAACAGCTTATAAACCTAAACTGTAGTTTAAAATGAAGTTGATATGACTTCTGTCCTTTATTTTCTCCATTTGAAAACATTAGACATTATTTTGCTTACTGTTAATACCAGTGTTGCTGATGATCCTTTTTATAAATAAAATATTTTTCTTGTTGTATTAAGATTACATTTTACATGAAAATGTTAATTTTCAACAGTTTTTTGTTGTTGTTAAGATGAAAAGGAGGAAAAACCAAAGCGAAGAATGGGCTTACTTCACTCTGTTATTTATTTACTTTATAACAGTTCTGCATATCAGTTATCGGGTACATAAACATACAAATAATCGGTATCGGTTATAAAAAAATCAATATCGGTCGATCACTAGTATGCATGCCAACATAGATGCTACGTGCCACTATTTGCCACCTCCTTGCTTATCATTCTGACAATGGGAAGAATTATTGCCAAAAAACATTTAATTATATGTATTAAGTTATTAAGTTAAAAGCCTTATGCTAGAAAACTTATACAAGACATTCACAGATAATATTTTACTTTTAGCTAAAGGGATAGTTCCCTTGTGGGAACTATCCCTCATATAAAAACTCATATAAAAACTCTTTCATAATTTACTTGTTCCAACCCTGCATGAGGTTCTTTCTTGAGCACAAATGAAGACAGTTTGATGATTGTTGGAACAGCTGACAGTAGCCATCGACTTCCATGGAATTTTTTTTCCAAACAACAAATTGATTTTCATTTTTGGGTGAATTATCCCTTTAACTTAAGTTGATGGTGACTGGAGAACAATGCCAAACACACTGCGTTCTCATTTCCCTTGTCCTTATAATAAACAAGTGTTCCTGTGTAGAGACTCATTTGGAGGCTGATAGTAATCAGCTACCAAAGTAGGCTGTGATAAGGTCTCACCGTGTAATGATGATCAGTGACCAACATAGACTCATTGGAAAATGCATCTAAATTTGTACAGAACTCCAAAAACTTACTTATACATAGAATTCACTGCTGTTCCCAGCTGAAATTAACACTAGTGGCAGTAAAACACCAACAACTGTTACTCGTTTTCTCATAAATTACGATTTCAGGAGCAGACTATCAATTAAGACTTCCTTGTACAATACTGTTATGACCTCAAAACTCTTTAGTAGCATTTTGCCTAATACACTTTAGGAATTTTGTTAATGATTTGTAAACTAATACACATGATCAGCTCCATATGTATGGCTTTTCTGATGTAGTAAACTTGCTCTGTAGCTCACCTGGTATAGCATTACCTTTATGATGCAGTGCATAGGGTATGGGATAAAAAGGAATATTGATAAAATATATGATATTAGAAGCAAATTAAAACTGTATGGTTGCTTCAGCAAATTAATTTTTATTTCACACATTTGCTCTTGTTATCATCATTGGTTGTGTTTAAGATAGGTTTTAGTGTAGGTTGTACATTGAAAATCCCCTTGAAAATCGGAATTCAGAAAACCCCAATGTGCAACACTTAATCAAGGGTTTCCTTAATTCAAGGGGGTTGTTGCAGCTGGGAACTGTGGTGCACTTTCTGTATTTAATCAGGTATGCATACCAAGTGTCCATTAGAGTGCACTAAACTACAGGAACAGCTGAAACAATTTTTCCAAGGGCTTTCATTTCTGATGAGTCAATTACCATTTGCATGCAGTTTATTTACCCTTCAAATTAAGTCTGCATTCCTGTATGACCACAGATCTGGATTACATTCATCATATGAGCAGTCTTTAGTTCTGTACAAACTGCAATCTGTCATCTCACCCTGTGTCCTCAACAAGCACTCTGACCAGACTGCTGCCCGTCAGCAACGATCCACTGTCATTAAAGGCATGACTAATATTGGGAAAACAGCTGTGGTGTTATGAACCAGAATAGGCTGACTGACTGAATCTGTCTTGTTTGTTTATGCATTACGATTATGGTACAAATCCCAGGCCTTGGTTCAGACTTTTTTTTTTAAATACAATTTATTTATTTTTTTTAACAGTTTATTTGTTTTATCTTTAAAACATGGATTTACAGGCGTGTCCTAGAAGCAGTCATTCTGTGTATCAAATGCATCCATTTGAACATAGTATAGAGTCATCTCCAAATCCAAGGGGCCCAAAACAAGTTTTAGCTAAAGAGTATGCTACACTATAGAATATCTTATTGAGCGACCATCATCACAAGGCCCGGGACAACATTCCCAACATTCCCGGCCCTGCATGTGACAATAGTGATAGACATACAGTATATCGGATACATCAATTAATCTGCCAATATTTGGCCATTTGAGAATTTATTGTCATCAGTCAATGAATGGGTGGTAATTATATGTTAAAAATATATTGTTATTAAAATAATCATGCAAATGAATAATTTTCCAAGATATAAATATTCTATAGTTTTCCAATATAAATACTGGAAGTTAACCTAATAAAAAAGAGAGATGTTTGAATGGAAAGCCTTGCGCTAGTAACTAATACTACCCGTGTACTAGTATCTAATGAGTAGTTAGTCAAAATAAAAACAATCGTTAGCCTTGAGAGTGGAATGGTTATCTGTCACCATTAGGATAGAGACTAATTAGTCACCATTATAGTACGTTCTAAAAAAAATGGATATGTTACAAGTCAAATTTTACAAAATACCAGTAACTACGGGATTATTAGTTAGTCACTGCAAAAAAACTAGTAACAAATAAATTGTTTAAAAGGAACACATGTCAAAATAGCTTGCCATAGAAAGCATGGTTAATACATTTGTGTGTACCGTTTCAATTATTCAGTGAATATTGTGTAAAATGAATGTCAGATTAATTTAATCAATTTACAAAAGGCATTATATCAGCCAGTCAGACTATCACATACATAAACACAACACCGCCAGAGGAACTGCCACACGACACATGCATACAAATGGCTCAAATTCTCACATAGCATTTTAAACTAAAATCATACATACTGACAATCAAATATAACTCCACACACAATTCAAATATATTAGTACATAATATACCAGTTTCATTTAATCAATTTACAAAGGCATTATATCAGCCAGTCACCACGGAAAACCCCATCTGGTGGTTTCTCCTCATGGAGGTGCTGCCTGAGGACAGTGCTGTGTGGAGGGGGTTCCTCCTGCTCTCCCATGCCAAGCGTTTTTATTGGTGGAACAGCAGGAATTCCGTGTGGATGTTGTCCTGACCTTCATCACTTCATAAGCATTTACGAATACAGGCATGAGATTCTCTAGAATAATCCAGAAGTGATGTGAGGCTGGGAAAGACCTGCCCACCTTTAGGACCCACGGTGCCGCGAAATGACACATTAATATACCCTGAATAACACTATTCAAAAATAGCACTGACAATCGATTATCACAGCATCTGGACAGGAGTTACTAAATAACCACTCGATAGAGAGCAAGAGAATAACGCAGGTCGATTGAATTTGCGGTTTGTTAGAATATAAAGGTCTTACCTGTAGGAGCAACAGCTGCTGCTTCAGCTGGATCCTGAGTGACTCGGTTCGACAAATGACTCGTGTGTGAACTCTCGAAGCCCAATACCGCAGAGATGACGAGTCCACGCAGCAACAGAACCGCTGCCCCGGACAAGAAAGTCATGGTGTGCAAAAGCTTTCAACGAACAATAAATAGATCAATAAGAGATCACACAGTATTTTTCACCCAGTGGATCGTCAAAACGAATCACAAGAATGAAACGGGTGATTTCAACAGAAAGCAGCGAGGTTAAATAAACGAGAAGATCCAACCTGTAAAAACGCAGCCAAAAAATAAGTAATCCAAGCTCAAAAACGATCTAGAAATGTATCCACGCGTCAAAAGAAGATCGCGAGGTAAAACTCCATCCAGTCAACTCTTCTAGTGTGACACATTGAAATAGACATCAGAGCAATACAGACATCAGATCCTCGACTGGGTTGGAGGGTCTGGCTGTATCCTACTTTAGGATCCAAACAGACAAGTGCAAACTGACGAGGAATCCCCCTGTTTGAGAAGAGATGAAAACACGCATGTTCCTGCTACAAAACACCCCAGCGAGTCCAATGCAATATTCCACTTCTACACTGGAAGTAACAGCAAATAGTCACGGTAGCGTTACATCCACAAGAGCCGGCAAAAATCCAGCATAGTAAACGCCTCTGCGAATGAAAGTGTCAGATCCCAGTGTGCCGTTTAATCCAAATCCATCGGGACCATCCGAAATGCGCGCGTGTGCCGTTCATGTTTAAATGTCAAGTCCGCCTGACGCGAGGGCTCAGGTCTACCCACTGCCTTTGCTAGTTGATGCAGAAATTACATTCAGGGGGCGGAAGTCCGCATGCAAATCATTGGACCACAGGACGCCGGCAGTTTGATTCTCCCTCTTCGGGGATCTCGCCTAAAACTCTCTTATGACACAAAAGCAGCTGCTGGTGTGAACTGGATGGGGTGTGTGCTTGGCGGACTATCGGTATGCACAACAAGAACGAGCGCGAAAGTTGCTCGGGAATACCGGCGCCTCCCGGAAACAGCCAGCTCTATTGTTCATCACTTCCCACTTCTCTCGATTTCTCCCATCGCGATTTACACACAACAATTTACACCCAGAGAATTATCCAAGTTTTCCTCCTCGCTGTGGGCTGCGATTGGCTGAACGGTCCCAACATGGCAGAATCCGATTGGCTGACAGCGCGAGAGAGAGACGTGAGCTTTGAAAAGGCAGACCGCGGTTCAAAGCAGGCAGGCCGATAATGGGTGTTTTCGTGTTTTGTGGGATAATGTTCATCTGTAATATGATACTGTTTTTTTGTGCATACGATTTAGTATTAAAAGGAAGGAGTTAGTGAGTTAGTTAGTTAGTGTGTGTGCTTTCTGATTATAATTATGTACATATCACATGGGATGAAGATTCAAGACATACGAGCCTTCCTTAAAATGCTGTTTTATTTAACATACATTCACTTTGCATAAAATAAATGTAAATATATAAGCAAAGCTAACATTATACACTACCATTCAAAAGTCTGGGGGGTCAGTAAGATTTAAAAAAATGTTTTGTTGTCTCATACTCAAAGGCTGCATTTATTTGCATCATAAATTTGCTATATAAATGCATCATTCATTCATTCATATGATCCTTCAGAAATACGATTTGGTGCTCAAGAAACATTTATTATCAATCTTGAAAAAGTTGCATATTTTTTTCTCAGGATTCGATGAATAGAAAGTTCAAAGGTATAAAAGTAAAAAAAATTAATAGGCTAATATAAATCTTGTAACAATATACATTTTGTAACATTTTAAATGTCTTTGCTCAATTTATTGCATAACATTTTCAATTTCTTTCAAAAACAAGCAGCAAGAAAAAAACATACTAACCCCAAATTGCATAAGACCCAGAGTCCGCATCGTAGTCCATAGCGATGGATAAGCATGTGTTTGATTGACTTGTCCAAAGCAGGGCTGCATTCAGCCCCGACAAAACGGTGCAAAGTGTTTATTAAACGGAAACGGTGATGTGTTGAGCAGCCTGTTCTGATGACACAAGTGTTGCAACTATGGCAGCTGAGAAGGCCATTCTTTGTGTTCTTTTTGAAGAATTTTCGGAGCCTGATGAAATCGGTATAAATGCGTGTTTAATGCGGCAAAATACCCTCGATGCTAGTCACTGCCCTTTCCATCCAGAATAAAAGAGAACATCCCAATCGAGTGAAGGGATTTGTGGAAACTGGTTCCTTATTGTGATCCAACATTTGCCTTGTATTTCAGGATGAAAAGCCGTTACCTGGTACATCACGGTAGAGTATTGTCATTAACTTAACTGTAACAGCAGGGGGTTGTTGGCATATAAGAACAATGAGGGATTTTAATAAACAAAAAGTTAACATTTATTTATTTATGCTTCACTGGACACACTACAATTTGCATGTCGCTGTAACTGTTCCACAGACGATGCTATTGCCTTCCCCCTGCACACTGCTCTCTCCCACCTGGAAAATAAGAACACCTATGTGAGGATGCTGTTCGTGGATTATAGTTCAGCATTTAACACCATAGTGCCAGCCACACTGGTTGCGAAGCTCCAGACTCTAGGACTGAACAGATCTCTGTGCAGCTGGATCCTGGACTTCCTGACAGGCAGAAGTCAGGTGGTCAGAATGGGCAACAACACCTCATCTCCTCTGACCCTCAACACTGGTGCACAGCAGGGCTGCGTCCTCAGCCCACTCCTGTACTCCCTGTACACACACAACTGTACAGCCACACACAGCTCTAATGTCATTGTCAAATTTGCCGATGACACAATGGTGATAGGCCTGATCACCGACAACGATTAGATGGCCTACAGAGAGGAGGCGAGTACCCTGACTAAATGGTGTCAGGAGAACCACCTCTCACCAAACATCGACAAAACCAAGGAGCTGGTGGTGGATTACAGGAGACAGAGCAGAGAACACACACCCATCACCATCGACAAGACACCTGTGGAGCGGGTGAGCAGCTTTAAGTTCCTCGGCGTTCACATCACCGAGGATCTCACATGGTCTGCTCACACAGATGCAGTGCTGAAGAAGGCACATCAGCGTCTCTTCTTCCTGAGACGGCTGAGGAAGTTTGGAACGAGCCCCAGAATCCTCAGATCCTTCTACACCTGCACTGTGGAGAGCATCCTGACCGGCTGCATCACCGCCTGGTTTGGAAACAGCACCGCTGGCAACCGCAAAGCTCTGCAAAGGGTTGTGCGAACTGCCCGCCACATTGTTGGAGGTGAGCTTCCCTCGCTCCAGGACATCTATACCAGGCGGTGTATAAGGAAAGCCCAGATGATCATCGAGGACTCCAGCCACCTGTCCCACAGACTGCTCTCTCTGCTGCCCTCAGGAAGATGTCTCCGCAGAATCCGATCCCACATTAACCGACTGAGGGATAGCTTTTTCCGACTTCACTTGGACCCATTGTGCGAGCTGTCTCTTTAATACTGCGTGGTTTATCTGTTGCTGCTGATTGGGCTGACATTTTCCACCCACAAAATAAGAGAAAACCTATCTCAAACCGCGTTGCACACCGTTTCCAGGAAACATGTCGTTTAACCTGAAAAACATAGCAAAACATTGGGCGTCTGAGGTGTCTGAGCTTGAATGTGCCCCAGATCAGTACAAATAGAAAAAAAATATTAAATGTCCAAACAAGCAGTATCCACTGGAATGATGGCCCAGTCAAGTAACAACACAAACCACCAACCATGCACAACATTATTAGGATTTAATTGAAGATTGTTAATCAAATAACTGTGTTAATAGAGACAGAAAATAAAATACATTACATAAGCAAAACATTGAGGAAAAAACACCATAATAAAGGAACAAAACACAAAATTAAGAGATTTGATGTGAAGGCACCAATATGTAGCCTACACTCACTTAATGCATTCAAGCCAATAGGTGTCAGTATTAAGTGCAAATCCATTGAAACTTATTGAACTGATAAGAAACAGCTAAACACTAACAAAAGCTTTATGAGTGCAGCTTTAAATATCACACATTGTGCATGCAAAAAGTAAAATGCTTTCATATCATATAATTGTACTAATGTATTAATATTATATTATGTGATGTACATTTTTATATTGATTCAATTTATGGTACATTAGAGTGAAATTATTATTCGTAATAAATACGTAGACATAATTCTCTCAAAGCTAGCTCCCTTAACTTCCTGCATAAAGATTTCAACTGTATCAGCAGGACAGGAGGGCAGTTATTACAGAGGTCTAAATATATAAAGGTGCCCAAGAGAGAGGCAGAGGAAATGTGATAGTGCCTGTCTAAAATAAATGTCTCAGCGAGGAGCAATGTTATGGTACAGTGAGGGACCACTAGGGGTGCACTGCTCCCATGGTGACTGAAAGTCCAGTAATAATGGGACAGGGCGTGGGAAGCGGTGTAAACAGGTGGCAGATGTACCGAGAGACCAGTGTGAGGCAATGGGGAGTGAAAAGCAGGGCAAGAAAATGGACGAGTGGCATAATTTGATCTGAGGGACAGAGGGAATGAGAGGGGCAAGCAGATAGACAGACGGAACAGATGGCAGAGAGCTGCTGGAGTTTGCTATAAGCTGGGGTCAACTTGTAGGGTCATGAATGATGCTGAAATTCATGGGGCTGAATGCACTAGGCCTACAGCCTTCACAAAATAAAGGTCATTCCCCTAAACAGGTGCCATATTCGTCTTCAAATAAATGTGTAAGAATGAATTGAACAATGTTTTACTTATGCAATTTTTCCTAAGTTAATGATTATTTTTATTTTATTAATTTTTTGGCTTGTCAATACCACTGTTTCCAACTTCAAATTTTGATGAGCAATAAACAATAGCATTTATATTTCTTCTTTCTCTTTTGGTATATTGTTTTATATTTTAGTTGTTTTAGTTTATTTAAACAGAAAGAAAGAAAGAAAGAAAGAAAGAAAGAAAGAAAGAAAGAAAGAAAGAAAGAAAGAAAGAAAGAAAGAAAGAAAGAAAGAAATGCTCATTGGAGAGATAACATTGTTACATTATATCATATTTTTACCATTTATAAGTGCCCCTATTATGGGTTATGAAAGGTAGATTTTTGAAGAGTTCACAACAGGTCCACATGCATGCAAGGTCAAAAAACACTTTCATTGTCTAATAATATGCATTTATGTTTACCTTATTTGCTCAACGACTGCCAATAATTCTCTCAAAGATTAATTTTCCAAACCCCTCTTTTGTGTGACGCTAATCTGCAGTGATTGGTCGATTTCATTTCAAAATAAAAGCAGCGTTTGTGAGCTCAGTGCTGCTTTGTGTACAGCGTTACAAACCGCTATTTTAATGCTCCAAAAGCGGTGAAAATGAATTAGCATTTTCATTCAGACCAACGCAAAAAGACCAACAAATGGGCTGACAATATACTAATATTTAATTTTATTTAATTCTAACATGACAGTGCCTCTGTGTATAAGGTACGGATCAAAGAGAAATGATGATTCGGTCAGTGTGGAAGAACTTGACTGGTCTGCAGAAAGCCAAGTCCTAATCCCAGCTGAACACATCTGGTGCAACTTTAAATGCAGACCGTGAGCCAAAAACTAATCACCAAACACCAATGACATATCGGTACACATGGGTACAGTCATTTCATACGCTTCAAAACTGTTGCAACAGAGGTGGAAATAACAATTTTTACATGAAGTACATGAATTATGTTTCCATCTTTGTTGCCACAGTTTGGAAGTGCCGCTTTCTCTTCTAAAGAAGGGGGTGTCCCAGTACTTCTGTCCATATAATGAATGTACAAGTCATTGGTGTTTGGTGATACATTTTTGGCAATAAAGTGTATATATATATATGCAATACATACATATACACAATATATCCTAATATCCCAACATATCATAATAATATCCAATGTATACATATATATATATATATAGGATATAAGTTGGTATGGGGGCAACAAAGAGCTGAAAAAGCAAGACATTTTGAAATGATTCAGCTGAAAGCAACTAAATAAGTTAATTGACATCAGGTCTGTAACATGATTAGCTATAAAAGGGATGTTTTAGAGAGGTAGAGTCTCTTAGAAGTAAAGATGGGCAGAAGCTCTCCAATCTGTGAAAGAGTGCGTAGAAAGATTGTGGAATACTTTAAAAAAAACAACGTTGCTCAACGTAAAA